>JBCEWB010785653.1:0-16483 GCA_039654565.1 Peronia peronii | reverse complement strand
GGTAATAATAGATTGTAAAGCGCTTAGAGCCTGTACTTACGAGGATAAGCGCTATATAAATGCTCTCTATTATTATTCGTCTTTGAATGTCTGGACTGGAGACAGACTTCGTCCCTAGGCTTTTGTTTATCATTCTGAGGAGTCGCTACTTTTACAGGCGGGAGCAGAGTAACAAAAAGGAAACACCCTAAGAATTTATAAAGCCTGACACGAAAGTTTTTCGGGCACTTCCTTCTCACTGCGGTTCCGGTACAAATGGCAATATCGATACTGCGTTTATTGCCTCGGCGATATACATATCGATTACTGTAAAAGGAACTTGACCAATCCCTGGCCCTAATCTGCAGGGACCCTCGGCTGTGCATACCGCCGAGGCAATAATCGCAGGATCGATATTGCCATTTTTATCGGAACCGCAGTGAGAAGGTAGTGCCCTTTTTCGAAATGCAGGACACCAGAGAAAGTACCAATAATTTGTGTCGCCCAGATACGAGCAATTTTGTTTCAGGTCCTAAGAACAAAATTTGTGTGTGTAATTTCGGAATAAAATGATTGGTTAAGGAATCTGTAGTAGACCAATGTTAGTAATTTGTGCGAAGAAAGAAAAAAAAATATTTTCAAGCAGATTTTGGCCATTAATTCTTAAAATCAGATATGACGCTTACGACAAAATTGCTCTCAGTGGTTGATGAGGAAACTAGAAGCACCCAGGGTCTACAGGAGATCGCTAGTGTTGTCATGTATTTTTGATACCTGCACATTTTATCTATCTCACCTCCTCGTTCCCATCATTTTCTGCACTGTTTCTTCCTTCAAAATCTCTCGTCTTTTTTTTTTCGAGCTACCTGCTGATAGTCAATGCCCTTGTGATATATTTGATGACCGAAGTCCTTCACATCTTCTTCACCCCATCTTTCTCTCAAATCGCTTCCCTTTGCCAAGCAGATTACCAATGCCCTTTGTTCTGTCTGTGCTTGCAGAAGTCCACCAAACTGCGACAGATGCTGCTGTCGTCAGAGCTGGAGTTCATCATGGAGGCTCACAGTGGTATCAGTGCTTGCATCGCTGAGGAGGCTGGTGAGTGGCATAGAACATCATTCTGCTCACAAACTACTCATGTCGAGTCTTGAGGGCAAAAGCCTGACGTTTTCTTTCTTTCTGTCTTTCGTTCATTCTTTCTTGTTTTGTGCTCATCTTCATTTCGGTCAGTCTTTCTGTCTTTCAATCCTTTTTTCTGTCTACCTTTCTTTTCTTTCTTTCTTTCTTTCTTTCTTTCTTTCTTTCTTTCTTTCTTTCTTTCTTTCTTCCTCTCTTGATTTATTTGTTTATTTCCCATTGAAATGACATGTGTTAAAAGCATTAATGGAAATTGATGTCCTCAGTGAAAATCTTTAGAAAAAAATCTTGAATAATTTAGCATTTTCTGTCCAGCCCATGTTCTTCTCTCTCTCTCTCTCTCTCTTTCTCTCTCTCTCTCTCTCTCGTTCTTTTGATCTCTCTTATCTCTTTCTGTTTTTTTTTCTTTTGCTTTCTTCCTTTTTCTCTTTCTTTGTTCCACTCATTGTTATTTATTTCTACCTTTCTGTCTTTCTTTTTTTTCCTCTCTTCCGTCCTTTCATTCTTTCCCCTGCATCATTCTTGTCCAGGCTTCAAAGGTATCTGGGCCAGTGGCCTGTCCATGGCGACACAGCTCGGGGTCCGAGACAGCAACGAAGCCTCCTGGACCCAAGTTCTGGAGGTGCTCGAATTCATGAACGACGCCTGCGACATTCCTATCCTCGTGGATGCAGACACGGGCTACGGCAACTTTAACAACGCACGCCGACTGGTGCGCAAGCTGGAAGATCGTGGCATTGCTGGTCAGTGGGTCGACTTAACTCTAAGCATACATATGTCTGTCTGTCTGTTTATCCGATTGTTCGCCCGTCTGTTCGTTCATTTATGCATTCATGCGTCTATCGATTATGATCTGTCATTCCTCCATCCATCCGTCCAATCATCATCCATCTATCCATCCATCTATCCATCCACCCATCCATCTATCTATTCATCCATCCATCTATCTATTCATTCTTTTGTCCGCTTGGCTGTTTGTCTGGGCGTCTGTCTGTCTGTCTATCTATCAGTCTGTCTATCTAATCATCCAACCATCCATTCAGAAAGAAAGAAAGAGAAAAAATAAATAAGTACATCATTTTAAGCAGTAGAAACAGTGTTTGTGTGACCTAATCATCTGTATTTCTGCAGGCGCTGCTGTGGAAGACAAACTTTTCCCGAAGACCAATTCTCTCTTGGAGCATCGAGCTCAGCCACTAGCCGATATCAAAGAATTTTCTTTGAAAATCCAGGTATAAGATTCTTTTGACTTTTATCAACTTTTTTTTCATTATGCATTGCTTTTTTTCCTTCTCTCCCTTTTTTCTTGGCTTTCTTTTGTCTTGATTTTGTTATTTTTTCGATCTACTCCGCCCTTTTCTTTTTCAAATAAATCTGGGGGGTTTTTTTGGTAGATCTTTTGTATCTCACATATTTCGGCTTTGTTTCCTTCTTTCTTTTTTTTTTCTTTCTTTCCTTCTTTCTTTCTTTCCTTCTTTCTTTCTGTCTTTTTTATTTCTTTTCGTGTTGTCATTTTCACTTTTTTCCTCAGTTCGTGCTTTTGCTCTTTTTTCTTGAAACATGAAACAAAAAAAAATTGCTTGAAAAATATTATGATAGCATGAAAAAAGAAAAAAAAAAGGGGGGGGGGGGGTTCATTCCATATTCAATTTTTCTTTGTGCACTTTTAAAATGAAAAGATCACTAGAGATTGTTGTTTTTTTTCTCCATTGTGAGCATCACATCTTCAGTATCTGTATTGTCCTTTAGCTTTGCAGTCTGGCTGTCAGGAACAATGTCATACATCAAGGAAGATGGAAAGTGTCAGTGCTGTTTGTAATACGATTTTAGCAAGACCACCCAATCCTGAATAACTTATTACAAATTAAAGATTGTACAATCTATCTGGATTTGCAGGCCATGAAAGACACCCAGAGAGATCCTGACTTCAACATTGTGGCCAGAGTGGAAGCCCTGATTGCTGGCTGGGGAGTGGACGAGGCCTTGAAGAGAGCCGATGCCTATCTGGAGGCTGGAGCCACCGCCATTCTTATGCACAGCAAACTAAAAGAACCAACAGAAATACAGGACTTCCTGGACGCATGGCAGAATAAAGTATGTTGTGTACTTTTATACACTTCAAGATCTATGTAGTATTAAGGCATTCCAAAAGCTAAATAACTGTTTTGTCAGCGTACATTTAGAAAGGCATCAAGTGTTTCATATTAGGTAAAAATAAGCAGTGTTTTATTTATTTTAAAAACACTGTATATTTTATACATTTTCAAAAACTATATAATGTTTTTTATACTTTTTTTTAACACAAGGCTGTAAGGAAGACCTGGCTTTTATTCAAGTTTTGGCTTGAATTTCATAGCAGGAACATATCTTTCAATGAGAAGATGACTATTTAATCACTGTTGAAAATGGACTGAGATTCATGATAAGCCTTCTTACTCCTCTGAGATTTGGAAATTCCCAGATTTTTAAACTGTGTGAATCCAGGAAATGTCAAGGGGCTAAATCTGCTCAAAGACTTGCTCACTGTGACTTGCATTTGAGTTACTTTGTAAATAATATAGTGTTGCAACAAAATGTTTGTTTGATTTTTGCCATATTATAAATCTACACTGTCATTTTCTGAACATGAATAATAGTCGTAGTCTCTTTTGATACGTCTAATTTATTCATTATGATTTCAGTGTGCATTTGATGAACTTTCTAATCGCTCCTTCCCCCACATTAACCTCAGGTTTTTTGCTTGCTTGGCCCTTAATTCTGACAAGAGTTGGGACATGGCAGGAGGGACTTCATCTTTCTCTGTCCACAGAATTAGTTATTTCCTTTCTTCAACGTTAGGGTGAAATGAGTATGTCGCTAATGTGTTTCCTATGTCTGCAGGGCCCAGTGGTGCTGGTTCCAACCACCTACTACAAGACCCCTATGCAAGTATGGAGAGATAACAACATTTCCATGGTGATCTGGGCCAACCATTCAATCAGAGCCTCAGTCAAGGCCATGCAAGAGTTGACAGCCACCATCTACAGGGAACAGAGTATTGTAAATGTGGAGCCCAATGTAAGTTGTCATTCATTTCACTGCAACCCATGGGGAACAGAAATGCATTTTGTGTTATGTCGATTTTTTTTTCCTCTTTTATGTTATGCACCCTGTCACATTTGTGAATACATTGCTCCAAGATAAAGAACTAAAATACAGATGTCTCGAGACCAGCCAGATCGAGCTGGAAGTCAGTAGACTGGAAAAAGGAATATTGGATTGAATGTCATGAAGTTAGTAATATCAATGTTTTTATTTTGCACAAATGGAAAGAACATTCATCTCTGAATAGAAATAATATTGCTCATAACGGGCAGATCATAACCACATCAAAATGTTGTGAGGTGAATATATAGTTCTCTGTGCTAAATTGTTTAGTTTTGCTGATTTTTCTCCTGATTTTAGTTGGTATTAAGAGGCCATCCCCTTATCTCTTCAATTTGAGATATCTTTGGCTACAGTCAAGCTGACTCAAACTCTTATCACCACATGAAAATTTATGGATTAAATGAATGATAGTAATAACTCAATATGGTGGAAAATCGACATACTGACAGCAGATTATTAAAGATATATCCAGTATCTAGTTTTATTTATAATAGAACACAAGGAATGTAATGTAAAACCTCACGTTCTTCAAAATTTGAATCAGATCACTTGATACTGTGTGCATTTCAATTCCTCTCATCTTTACATCAGTTTCTTCTGTCTGTTGTACTGTCCAGCTTGTTTAGAACACGAGGGATTGTTGTTAGATGAAAGAAACATCTGTCTACAGTCACTGGAGAGACTGCATATTTGGGAGACCATATGAGACGTTTTACCAATACTGGCCTCTAAATATATGAACCTGACAAGACATTAGGAAACAACAATGAATAGACATGATAATTTTTTTTGAAAAATCACAAATACTGTAATAGTGACAATGTGCTTTTCCTTTCCTCTAATGAATTTCTAAGTTGCCCTCTTTTTTGTTGACATGTTCATATCAGCAAGATTTGACATTACCTCAGTATTATGTCATGTGTGTTACTTTTTCCCTAACAGTACCTTAACTATATCCCTCCTTTTACTATCATATCAGATATATATCACTGCAGTGAATAAAATTCTGTTGCATTTATTATCTGTTTGTGAGATCTTTCTGATGTTTTGCAGTAATTCAGGTTTTGCCCTTCTGTTTTCCTAACAGATTGTCACTGTCAAAGAACTTTTCCGACTGACCAAGGATGACGAACTGAAAGAGGCAGAGGACAAATATCTCCCCCAGTCTGAATAGAACTGTTACTTAACATTCAGTTTGTTATCTGTTGATGCCTGAGAATCAGACTTTTTAAACTAGGTTAAAATTTAAAATTAAAACATGCAGTACTTACTCGCACAGTACTCTACGAAGAGGCCATAGGCAGTGAAAGAACAAACTTTAGTTACAAATATTTATGGGATAAAAGCTGAACAGAATAGTCTCTACAGGATAACTGACACTTGTATGTGTGATTCTAGTCGCAGGCTTTTTCAAGGTTTTCGGCTTGACAACACATTATATTAGATTTTTAGTCATTAGCTCTTTACTGCTCTAATCCGATAAGTTCACATGTGACAGGATTAAACATCTACAACCTATATGTTGTAACATGATTAAACATCAGCAACCTATAGGCTTTTGTACCCACAGTACACCAGTTTCAAGCAGTTCTTACTCATTTTTTTTTTTCAGATGAGACTAAATTAGCTTCTTGATAATTTTTTTCAGTACCCAGTGCTGGTCATTGGAATTAATGTCACAATTACATGTTTTTCAGTGGGTCAGTATTCATTTCTTCAGCGCTTTCAACAAGAAAGAGAATATAGTATGAACAAGTAGGCCAAAGAACGTTCAGTAAGACTCAAGGGAATTTATTGTTCATTGTATCCCTAGTTTATGTCACAGGGCTTTTTAATCCTGGCATTAGGTTTAGAGCGAAACTTTGTTGCAGTGGGTGCCTGAGGATAGAAAGAATCTTAGCCCATCTGAGATTTGTGGGGGTGGTAATTAGACTATATAATAATATATGTGATAAAAGTAATCATAGAGAGCATGAATTTTGTAAATAGTTTATTCCCACACAATCTGGGCTCATTGTGTTATACAGTCAGATGACTGTGATGATGACTGATTCCTCAGGTCTGAGGATCAATGCTAGGAAAGTCTTTGGCAGTGCGCCCTCCTATGACATGCAGGCCAATTTGAGGGCAACACACCTAGCTGCAAATTGGATCTGGATATCCTTGAGTGGGCAGGCTCTGGGCAGTTGTTGCCTTCCTTTGCCCCCACTTGTCCTCTGCTGCATCTTTTCTGGCTGCCTCAAAAGCCTCAGCACATGTATCATCACCTCTACAGACCAATGTGGATAAGCCTTTGCCTGTTAGCGTTCAAATCCTTATCAGTCTGACAAAATCAGAAAACATGCGTAAATTGTGGGTTCTGTTAGAAGTCTGTTCCAGAACCACCAGACTGTAGTCTCTAACTTGAAGTAAAACAAGATCTCAAGTTAAAGAGTGGGTTGTGGAACTCTCTACTGTCAGCCAGAGCAAATCAGATAGAGCTCTGACATGACATGAACGAATCACCAAGATATCAGACACCTGACTGTGTTCACGTGACAGGGAGTGACCTGAAACATTTTTAGGGTCACCCACCGAGTTTTGTTAAGGTAGGATTAACTTTGCCCTTGTCACTAAGATAGAAATGTTTTCTTTCGGCAAAACTGCAGATTTACGCCCATTTTCATTACATAACTTAAGAGATATGTCAAGGTCTGTCTCTACTGAAGTTACATTTCTTCATGTTTATGACCAGAAGATCTTGCGGAGGGCTCGACAGTGTAAAAGTAAGAAAGTATCATATCACTTCTCTCAGTGACTTCAGCTGGTTTCAAGAGTGATATATATCAAATCTTGAAATAGATTTGAATAATAATTTTTCAAGTGACTGAGGAGGTGACTGATAGCAACTGAAAATGAAGCACAGTTTGTAGACCACTTTTAGAAACTCTCTCATGTCAGTACACAGTTTTGCAGTTGCATCCAGTCACTGGTTTTCAGTCTTCTTTCAGAAAAACAATATCAGTATTGCAGTCTTCATCGGATGATCAGATCCTGAGAAATTTAAGAAATATAAGTGAAGATAAGAAGGCGAGAACTTGAAGCCAGCACTATCTCCTTCAGTCAGAATAGCAGAGTGGCCCTTCTTGCCAAACATTTGAATCATCATATATAGTTCTTTCTTAAATTAAAAAAAAAAGGGGACATCTATCTCATCAAACTGCATAATAGACAAACATAGTTTTACATATTTACTAAAATGTGAATGAAATTTTTAATTATTTTTTTAAAATGAGGTGATACATTGGATTAGAACACACAGAGCTTTTGATTTCTTATTTTGTACAAAAGAATAGCGTACAAAACCACAACAGACAGTGAAAGAAATACAACACAATACAAATCTGATTGCTGGATTTTTAATGTTTTGAAGAAGATGATACAGAAAACAGGGCAATAAAAGTCAGTAGTTGAACTGCCTTTCATCTGCAGATACCGGAATAGGCGATGCTCATCAAACATTGGCAAGTTAGGTAATTTCAGTCATAAAGGATGCTGCAGAGGCAGAAGAGACAGCCAATCTAAATAATTGTCACTATACACCAATGCGGAATACAGAATATTCCAGTCGTCTGGACTGTTGAATAGAGCCAAAATAGTACTAGTAATTCTATAATTACACAATAAATATCAGCATACCATGCCCCAACACGACATCTAGTCCATGACCTAGTTCTAGCACTGGAAAAAAGTCACCAAGTCCTAAAAACATAGAAAGAAAAAAAAAATGTGAAGACCAGCCAGGGTAGCCAGTCTTTTCTGGAAAAACCGGCTATGCCCTTCAATGGATGTGACCTCTGTGTTCCTCTTTTATTTTTAAATTTTTCTTTTGTCTGGTAATCTCTAATGCACAACAGTTTATTTATGCACCAGTTCTCCATCTACCTGATTGTACATTGGCATCAGGTGCAAATTATCTCAACCGTAAGAGGATTTGGGACAATTTAATTTCATGTTCTCCAACTATGACAATACCATATATTATGTAATTCCATATATCAGGAGTCTGAATATGTGAGATTTATTTGGGTTATTACTTATTATTACAACAAATGGGTTTCTTATTCTTACATACATTTGGCATATTTCAGCGTCAGACTTTTTCACAGGGGGCTTATCGAAACTTCACAGAATTGATAACTAATTTTACTGCAAAATGGCAAATATTTGAAGCAACTTTATTCAAGTATTGATAGTTCTTTCTCCTATTGTGGGATAGGGATTGATCTCATCTCAGGAGATGACAATCACCTTAAGCTTGGAGACTTTAGATATGTCAACATAATCAAGATCAATAAAGAAGATATTAGTAATGTTCTGTGGGCTCACTGTGGTGTAATGAAAATGGTGAGATTTCAAATTCAGCAGGATATGACGATTGAATAAGCATGGAATCATGGAGAGGTGGTAATTTCTCATGTAAATTACTTCTTTTGAAAATGATTCTTACTCAAGATAATAGAAGTTGTCAAATAGTAATTACTTGTGATGGTGACAGCTCCAAAAAAAACCACTGATTCTGTACAAGTCTGATGCTCAACTGACAGTTGCATAATCTGGCACAGAGAAACAAGAGGCTAGTACTTACTTGTGATGTCTCAGGTGTACGTATCATTTATTTTTGAATACAATAGTCCAAGGCACCAGTAACGGTAGTGAAGACATTTAGGCATATATTATAATCTCAGTGGAGTGAAGAATCTGCTTGTATCTGTTAGTTGATACAGATCGCATGAATTATTTTCATGTATCTTTACATTGAGGCGGTTTGGTTCATGGAAAAACAACGAGCTCAAACCATATGAGACATGATGAAATCAGGCTCTCATCAAATTTTGAGTATATGGAGTTATTGATATCACTGTGAAGACTATTCATTTCCCGTTCTGTGAGTGGAAAATTTTCTTTTTGTTCTACCTTAAGTAAGAGTCGAGATATTTGAATTAAAAACAATGGGGGTGACCTGTTGCAGCAGCTAAATTTAGTGAAAAAATGGCCGATCACTTTTCGTAATCCTTATTAGGCCATGTCACTAAATTACAATTTTGGGACTTTGTACTCAGTCTGTTACAGCAGAATTTAACTCTGAAAATGAAATGCATTTTTAGATTGATTTAGAAGAGTCCTGTGAAGAAAAAAATATTGTGTTAAAAATTTATTCTCTCTTGAAAAACACATGATTTTTCCGGTCACCTCAGTTTGATGAGCGCCTGGTTTCATTGTGTCACATCTCATATTAAGATGTAAAAATTACTACAAAGTATGCAATCTCACAAAAGTAGGCTATATGCATCTATCACTCAACAATTGATAGCTGTGGGTTTGGATCCAAGCTTATATTTCATTATATAAAGTCTGAGGTCTTGAATCTGAAGTACTTTTTATTAACTATGTTCAGCAGTGTGCTTGCCTGATAAAGATTAATGGGTGTTAGTTTTGTAGTGGAATGCTGATGGAATTTTGAGAGGGGGAAAATAATAAATTGTTCTTGAATGACTCTGCATATATACATGTATGTTCAAATCATAATGTGAATCATAGTCAATTTTTAAAAAATTCTTTAATTTATATTCGGTATAATCATGGAAAAAACATACGTTGTTTATTTGTTTAAAATCCCTGTGTTCTTCATTATAAATAATGTGATTTGATCATGAGATTTTTTTATGTTGTTTAACTTTTTTTTTTCTGTTATAGACATAATGTAGGTTGATGTTAATAGTGGGTCTATTTATTAACTTATTTATGTATATAACTTATTTGAATGACATTGAATTTACTCCATGACATGGTAACCTGTTTATTCTTCATGCTTTTAATGACATATCCACGACCCGTCTTGGTCGTGAAGGAAATTTTTGTTTGTCTCTCTAGCTCTCACATTTATAGGTAACAATTTGAAGTTAGTCCGATGGATGTTCTGCGTTCTCAGCAGCACTCGACAATGTTAAAAAGAGAGAAACAACTGTGAGTGTGAGAATTTTGTTCGATGAACTTCTCTGCATGGAAAATGGAATTGCAGCATTCGTAGAGTCAGACTCTGATTTTCATACAAATGTTACAAGGAAAACATTGATAATTGAACTTAACATATAGACAAAAAAAAAAGGAGGGATACCTCATTTAAGTATTCAATTGGTTTTTGACATTTGTTCTAAAAAGCATATGAATTTGCATTTATTGCGAGAGCTACTCTGAAACTTATGTTTTGTTTGTTTAATTTTATTTTTTGTTTTTGTTGTTTTGTTTTGATTTTTTTTTTTTTTACACAGTATAAGTGTCAATATTTCAGTTGCCAGAGCTGCCTCGAATATTGATTTCTGTATGTATCAGCCATGTAATATCTACATCACTGAAAAGACAGAGCATAGATTGTTGTACTATTTATTTAATCATTTTCTGTGTTATTGTTGTCGTTATTTTTTATGTTACCTATGCCAGTGTTATCTTCCAATAGACATTTTAAGTTTGGAATATCAAAAGGCTGTACTTTTAAAAAAAATTAATTTAAGTTACAACCAGGCAAAGTTAAATTCCATTGTATATTGTGGTCGAGTAGATCTGTTCCAAAATCATTTCCTGAGCTTCATTAACCATCTTTTCAGTACCCAATTAAATAGTTCTCTTCCTGTGGCTGCAGGAGAGCAATAAGGATCACTAAAATTGTTGAATATTTGAAGACAGTTTTGAGAGAAAAATCCATTGATAATAAAATAAAATACACAAAGAATTTGAGTGTGCATGTTGAGTCACAGAGAGAGAATGTTAAATATTTGTCCTGACATCTGCATGAATTGAAATACAGAATAAAATGTGTGACAATCCAGAATAAGACAAATTACAGTTGGAATGGGGCAAATTTGTCATTTTGCACCAACTGCTGTCTTTTCCAGTAAGATCTTGATCAAAATTTGTTTGTGTTTTGTCTCAAAAGTAAGTTAACAGATATTCAAATTTTAAATTGTTTTTTTTTCAAATTTCTGCTTGTTCCTTACTCTAAAACCAAGTTCCAAGCTTCTTGCTAAATAGATGAACACTTTTTTCCTATCCCTATTTATATTTCTTATTACTGGTTGTCTATTTCATATAGGCTATATTTTCTCATGGGTTCATATTTTGACCCTTTGTCGGCTCTGCATCAACCACATTGTTAAGATGTTTTTATTGAATCAGGAAAAAAGAGCAGAATGTTCACAAAATAGTGAACTGGTACATTTGCTTCAACTTAAAACTAGACATTTTGCTGGGATGGGCTGCTATCCAGTCAATTGTGTTAACGTTTTGTTCTGTCCTGTGATGTAGCTGTTCACGGCTAATGAATCACCCACTATGGAGATGAGGCCTAAGTAAAATACAGAAGTGAATTTATCTCTTTAAACAATTTTTTTTTTTTGTATTATGTGATCATCATCACATCCTTCAATAGTCCAGCTGTGCTGCAAATTTCTGGTTATTGTATCACCACACTGTTTATATGGGGCTTCATCATATTATCATCACTACATGACAGACTGCCTCTTCCTTTTTTTTTTTTTTGAAGATTTGATTTCATACAGTTGTACCAAATCAGTGAAACATTAAATTTCAATATATTGTGATATGTATATATCAACAAACATTTCAGTTAGACAAGCTGTCAGGTGGCTGTATGCACAAAGTTTGGCCATGACAGAAACATGTTTTGACACCCACACAGAAATTGTAGACCAATAAAATGAGAATACTGAAAACACAGATCTGTCCTGAAAGTTATAACATCTAAATTATGTTCATACCTAGGTGACTCTAAATCATTCAGTTTGTTGAGCATCAGCTTCCCTTGTATGCAAATGTAATTATACCTGTTTTGTATGTGGACTTTTCATATCCATTCATCCTACACCATTTTAAAATTGCATCCTCTATGCTGTTATAATATGATTAGTGTTTGGCTGGGAAATGTTTTGGTATTTTGTTACTGGTTTCTTATTTCCATGTCAGTGTTCTTTTTTTTTGTTTCTTTTTTTTTTTTTTTTTTTACTTTGTTTTGCTGTGGCTTTGCAATGGCCAACTTCGTAGGGAATCCTGTATACATGTACATTCCCAACCATTTCATTAACACCTCGGCTGGCTTAATGGGCTGTCAGTACGAGACATGTTATTTTTATTGTGACAAGTTTATAGGCCTGGCTGTATGTTAGCATTTCTTGCATATCAGCACTTCGTGAATTTTTTTCATTTTCATTTTTTTTTAACCTTGGTACCAATTTTATTGCTCGTAAATTATTTCTCCCACAGGGTGAATTTCATGCCCATCTGATCAGACATACTTTTGTCAGTAAACTGCTTCATTAAAGGTACTAGAAATACAATTCTGATAATTAGAAGCCTTTATGAGACATGAAGTTTTGAACTGTAAGATCAATCTCAAGAAAGTTCTATCCAATAAAACTCCTTTAGCCATGAACTATTTCACCCCAGGTGTTCTTTCCCTCTCCCTCTCATAAAAATTAGAAAACCTCTAAGAGATCAATTATTTTTTTTTAACTCTTAAGAGCAAGAGTGTTGTTTCCAGTAAATCATATTTAAACACTGAAAAACAAGTGGACAGATAAACATATAAAATCAGCAACAAGTTCAATTTTAAATGTTGACTCTCTTACTGTTTGATCAGATGTATTTTATATTTTATATTATATATGAATTTTATATTTCTTATAACTTTCATATCATCAGATCACATCATATCAGCCTGTATTTCACTATGTTTATTACAATGTATGATTTTAAAAATACAATCATCACAGGGATCCTCATTGTAACAACTATTTAACGAATATGTTGTAGTAGGTTTAGTTTAAATTTGCAAATAAAGCCTTTCTAAATGAAATGCTATTGTTTTTAGGCAGGTGTTTGGTTCTATCTTTACCAAGTTTGCCCAACACATCTTGTGGCCGGTAATGCTCCTATGAAAAAGTGCTGATTTTTGTAAGTAGTACACCTGTTTCTATTTAAAAGTATGAAAGAAGAATGTCACCTCCCCCCCCCCCCCCTCCCCCCCTTCAATGCCAGATTTATCAGTTTTAGATCACCTCACTGAAATTACCCCCAATGTTTCCATCTATGTATATGTCCATCTGCACAGTATTCTTTACTAATGTTATGCTGCAAATGCATGTGAATAGTTGAGAGCCTCATAGCTCTGTTAATTTTTACCTGCTCAAAGACTGTACCTGACAACTTGCTTCAACATAAGGCATGACAACAACTTTGCCTTAGGTGTTTATTTTTCAGTTTTTCATTTCTTGGAAATAGTTATGAACTTTTTAATTCAGTAATTTTATTTTGTAAATTTTCTTACCTGCTCAAAGACTGTTTTTAAACTCTTGTTTCAAAAAAGAAAAAAGGCACATAGTCAAAATTTAAACAAAACAGATCCTTCAGTTAGTAATATTTTTTCTGTCAGGTCTTCTTTTGCAAGTTGTTTATGTCTATGGGTTGGGATGGCAAGTAGGGAGATATCAATGATCAGGTGCTTATTTGTGTGAATTTTGCCTGCTTGTTGTATTTCACAAATGGGAATATGTGGTTTTATTTTATTTTATTTTATTTGTTTCAATTTTGACTGGGGAAAATAATGGTTGCATTAAAATGTGTCTTGTTGTAGCCTTGGGAGGGTATATTTTTGTTAAAGTTAATTCCTTTGTAATTTGTGTAATTTCCTCTCTTGTCAGTGTAGTTTCATATGTTACCAATGTAATCTCTCTTGTTGTTCATGCACTATTACTTTATTGCTAATGTCATTTGTTGTCACTATGATCTTCTCTGTTGTTGATGTTATTTCTTTCTTTCTTTCTTTTTTTTTTTTGTTACTGTTATTGTTTTCCATTAAAGTAGGAGTCAGATGTTTTTTCTGTGGTTTGCTGCCACAGGAACTAGCTGGTATGACACAACTTCTGTGGCTGGATAACCTTATGAAATTTCACTGTTCTCCATGCATGATCTTGTGTCTTTAACTCTGTATTAGTGTATTCCATGGACAGATACCAATACAGTCCATGATCCTTTTTATTTGTGTTTTGGGTTTTGGTTTTGTTTTTGCTGGGTTTTTTTCTCCCCCATTTTTTTTTTATTTCTTTGTTTTTGTATTTTTAAAATTTTTAAAAATAAATTTGTCAGTTTTCAAAAGTTTCGATGAAATTACCACAAATGTCCCAGATTAGTAAATTCTCACAGGTTGCTTAGTTCCGTGCATTTACAGTTTATATCTTGATCTGCATAGTATTCTTTACCATTTTTATAAAATAAATGCATGTGATAAATTAAGAGTTTTTTAGTCCGGGAACACTCTTTTGTAAGTTTATATCTGCCCTAAGACTGTACCCTTGCATATGAAAACTTGTGATCCAGATTACCAGAATGAGACATAATGGTATATATGGTCTGTTGCACTCGTCATCTTGAAGGAAGCGTAATCTAACTTGTATCGGTAATGAAATGGAAGTAAGTGGTTGTCAAGTGGGGTTTTCAACATTATCGGTCGCAAAAATTTGAGTCCTCTTTTTCACCAGGAAGACATGAGATAGTGTTGATGTTCTTGTACTCTTGTTCCTTTTCATTAATTCCATGTATTTATAACCCACATGTTCCAGCTGTTACTTCAGTATGATCATGTGTTTTCTTCATTTAATTATAATTTCCGGCATGAATATTCTCTTTTCACCGCTTCAGTTTGCAAAGTATCAGTAGTGACTAACAATGATGCCTTCTCAGTACATGTTTCTTTCTTGTAAAGTCATCTCATCAGCAAAGTGGGAATCACTCGTGAGAATTAGATGTTGAACTTCTAAGAATTTTGAATATTATTGTGGTACATTGTAGCTCTGACCGTATAAAATTGATCCCTGTATTTTTCTTAAAAAGAGGGAGTGGTTGAAGAAGAAAAATCTGTCAACAGAGTGATTGACCAGTAAGTATTTATCAAGGGAAATACATCTGTGGAGGAGGTGAAAGGGGCTTGCGTTACTGAATTTTTCTATATTATATTCAGAACTAATCTGTTTACATGTTATAGCCGTCTCCCTGGCCTCAGTAGGTGTCTTGTTCATCCCCAGTAGCTCAATGTTTGGCAGGATGGATAGGGATATCATTGACATTTACACTACACTGGGGCCAGCTTTTGATGCGGTACACAGCTTGCATTCATACTGTTTATCTTTGTATTTATTTTTTTTATTTGTATCAGAGGAGAGATTTCTGTGATACATGTAATATGATTATTATCTGAATCCAGTTATGCACAAATTCTGTTTATGATTATATGACATAATATTTATTTGTGTCACTCCAATTTCTTGTGTTTCTTTCTCAGAATAAGTTGGCCTATCAAGAAATAATTTATTTGATTTTTGTAAAGCATCTGCATGTGTAAGAAATTCTAATGTATTTCAACCGAAATGTTTCTTTGTGCAACCAAAGTCCAAGCTGTTAGAAATGTTACAAATTGATTGGACAATGACAGATATCATGACTTCCTCGCTTCTCTTTCTCTCTCAATAAAAAAAAGAATTGTTTTCAACTGAGCAATTTGAATTCTTACCTTCTCTGCATATTTCCTTGTTGGATTCCTTTTTTGTTTTGTCTTTTGGTTGTAATGTATGGCAGTAAGTTTATTTTTAAAGAAAAACATTGGATGGACAGTCTGATCTTTATTAAAGAAGGTATAGTCAGTGAAGTTGTCTTCATTGGTTAAAAACCATAACCTTAGGAGAGATAACGTATTATAGATTTGTCTGAAGATGCCAGAGTGAACTTTTTTGCACAGGGGGAATCTGATACTAAAGTTCTTCATTTTTTATATATTTTTTTTACCTTTTAGAGCAAAATGAAATTCTTCCATGGCAACATCATTTCAGAACAATGTGGAATTCAACACTCTACAATGAAATTAACAGTTTAAAGATTCTATATCGTTCGTCACCAAGAGCTTGTAGTGATTTCTTCTTGTAGTATATCGCTGATTTCCTTATCCCTTCATATTTCGAAACTCACCTGTGTGCGTATCTTATATGCCAGCAGTAGCGGTTTACACTGCATGCAAACTTACACCTTATTAACATATCACGTTTCATACATAGAGTTCAACCTTTTATGTCCCTCGTTGGACCCTCTCTGTTATATTATACTACACAATTCATCTCCC
>JBCEWB010785542.1:0-16484 GCA_039654565.1 Peronia peronii | reverse complement strand
ACAAGAAAGGATAACTCAAAGGTGCTATCCTGATCGTGTTTGAGATTCAGATGTTGTTAATATGATGATGTGGTCAAAACTCTCAACCCCCCCTCCCCCAAAGTTTACAGCTATCCTTGGCACATTAATCAGCTAAAGTCAATGACAGTGGGCCTGCTATATGACAACACACACGGAAGGTGGGTCTGGATCTGTGAGTTGGTGTAAATCTCAGTTTGACCGCCACTGTATCTGACACCACAGGTTATGCGTCAGTCAAAGGTAAAAGACAACTATGCTTGTGGTAATAATAATTTTAAAAACCTCGTCACATCTGACAAAAGAGTTTACATGTCAGCTAACATAGCGACCTTAGCATACTAAAAAGTAAAATCTTGTGTTCAGAACAGGAAAGGATTTCCATCATGCCGTGACATGACAGTAAGGTTGTTGTACGGACGACACGCACGAGAGGTTGGCTTACAGCTGCGGTTAGGTATACATCCTAAAATAACCGCCAGTGTCATAAATCTGACAAGAGAGTTTACAGCGTTTCCATCACGTGCTGCTATGACAATAAGGCTGCTGTTGGACGACGTCCACGAGAGGTGGGGATAGAGCTATGGTTTGGTATAAGTTTTGACTGCCACTATTAACGATACCACAGGTTATGCGTCAGGCACAGACATTCAGGTTGGCTGGGCGGATAAAATAAGATGAGATAAGGATGAAAGACACGCCTGACTGGAGTTTTGTCCTTGGTTCCATCAGCTATCAGAAACTGATGGTTGCTGGTTTTGGTGACGGGGAAGGGAAGGTCTTAGATGCCATCTTGATCAGGTTTCAGATTGATGTGATGTGAGATGTGATCTGTTAATATGATGATGTGGTCAATAATTCTAAAACTCTCACACACTCACACAAAATTCACAGCTACCCTTGGCACATTAATCACTTAAAAGTCAACAACAGTGCGCCTGCTGTTCGGACAGCATCCACGAGAGTGGGGCTGAAGTAGTGAGTTGGTGTAAGTCCCAAGGTGACCACCACTGACATTAAGTCTGACAAAAGAGTTTACAGCTATCCTTGGCACACTGACCAGTTCAACTCATCTGGTCAGGGCTGGAGAGAGTTTTCAACAAACAGTGAGGCTGCTGTAGGGTCGACATGAACGAGAGATGAGACTGGAGCTGTGGTTTGGTGTAAAACTCAAGGTGAAAGCCACAGTAACGGATACCACAGGTTACGTGTCAGTCAAAGATGAAAAATTATCGTGACTGTTGTCCGAAATTTTAAAACCCTCGTCACGTCTGATGAAATAGGTTACAGCTGGATCTACTCTTGGCATATTAATTAGTACAAATTAACTGTTAAGAGCTGGGAAGGACTTCCATCAAGCCAATGCGGCTGCTGTATAGACAACATACAAGAAAAGCGGGGAAGGAGCTGCGGTTTGATGTCTTAAGATGACCTATATTGTTATCAAGTCTCACAAAAGAGTTTACAGCTACCCATGGCACATTGAACAGTTCAAATCGTCTGTTCAGGGTTGGGAAAAGTTTCCATCAAGCAGGGATATCACAATGAGGTTGATGCTGGGCAACCCGCACAAAATGTGGGTTTGGAGTTGTAGCTTGATGACTGCCACTGCTGCCGACACCACATATTATGTGACAGACACGAACATCCAGGCTGGGTCGGATAAAATGAGACAAGAAAAAAAAAAAAAAAGTAAAACACAATGGTAGCTGGAATTTCGTCACTGATTGTGTCTGCAGTCAGAAATTGATGGCTCCTAGCTTTGGTAACGAGGAGGGTGGCCAGAGGTGCCATCCTGATCAGATATGAGATTGATGAATTGTGAGATGAGACCTGTTGATATGGTGAGGTGGTCAATAATTTTGAACTCTCATCGAACAAAGATACACAGATAGCTACCTTGAAGTCAACAACAGTGGGATCTGCTGTATAGACAACAGCCAATCAGCCGGAGTTTGAAGCTGTGGTTTGGTGCAAGTATCAAAATGACCGACACTGTCATGTATAGTCTAACAAAAGAATGTACAGCTGCAAGAGAATTTACAGGGCTAGGAAAAGTTCCATCAAATGACGATATATGACAACAAGGCTGCTGCAGGGACAACATGCACGAGAGATGGGGGTAGACCTGTGGTTTGGTGTACGTCTCAGGCTGACTGCTGCTGTTTCCAACACCACAAGATATGTGACAGGCACAGACATCCAGGTTGGGTCGGATAAAATGAGATAGATAAAGATGAAAGCCAACTGTCATTGGGTTTTTGTCATTGTTCCGTCCGCTGTCAGAAAATAATGGCTGCTGACCCTGGTGACGGGGAAGGATAGGTCAGAGATGCCATCTTGATCAGGTTTCAGATTGATGTGATGTGATATGTGATCTCTTAATATGATGATGTGGTCAATAATTTTAAAACTCATAACAAGAAACAGTCTACAGCTACCTTGACACATTAATCAGTTGAAGTTAACACTGGGCATGCTGAACGGACGACATGCACGTATAAATGTACGTCTCAATGTAACAACCAATGTGCTTAAATCTGACCAAAAACAACAACAACAACAACAACAAACTCGCAGCTACCATTACTATATCACACAGTTCAAGTCATTTGTTCAAGGCTGGGCAGTAGTTCCATTAAGCAGGTATATCACAGCGAGACTGCTGTGTGGACGACATGCACGAGAGGTGGGTTTGGCCAAAAGAGTTTACAGCTATCCTTGGCACATTGACCAGTTAAAGTCATCTGTTCAGGGCTGGAGTTTCCATCAAATAGTGAGGCTGCAGTTGGGTCAACAGGAACGAGAAGTGGGACTGGACTGGTATAAAACTCAATGTGAAAGCCACAGTGACGGACACCACAGATTACGGTGTCAATCAAAGAGGAAAGACAAACATGACTGTTGTCAATCATCTTAAAAACACCATCACATCTGACGAAAGAGTTTACAGCTAGATTTACCTTTAGCGGAATGATTTCTGTCGAGCCAATGAGGCTGCTGTGTAGCAACATGCACGAAAGATAGGGATGGATCTGCGGTTAGGCATCTGAAAGTGACCTGTATTGTTATCAAGTCTGATCAACAGGTTTCCAGCTATCCTTGGTACACTGAATAGTTTAAGTCACCAGTTCAGGGCTGGGGAGAAAGTTTCCGACGAGCAGGGATATGGTGGTGAGCCAGCTGTACGGACAACATGCGCGACAGATGGGGATAGAGCTGTGATTATGTGACTGGCACAGATATCCAGGTTAGGTTGGATAAAATGAGATGAGATAAAGATGAAAGACAACGGCTACTGGAGATTTGTCATTGGTTCGTCAGCTGTCAGAAATTGACGGCCGCTACCGCTGGTGACAAACGAAGAATAACTCACAGGTGCTATCCTGATCATCTATGACATTCACGTGTTGTAAGATGAGACATATTTATATGATATTGTGATCAATAATTTTAAAAAATCTCACAAAAAACAACAACAACAACAACAAAAAAACCAACAGAGCTTTCAGCTATCTTGGTACATTAATCGGCTAAAGTCAACAACAGTGAGCCTGCTGTTCCGACAGCATCCACGAGAGGTGGGTTTACAGTAGTGATTTGGTATAAATCTCAAGGTAACCGCCACTGTATCTGACATCACAGGTTATGTATCAGTCAAAGGAAAAAGACGACAATAACTGTTGTCGAAAAGTTTAAAAATCTCATCAAGTCTGGACAAGGCATTGACGGCTGTATCCTTGGCATATTAATCAGTAGAAATCAGAACTAGGGGGGAATTCCATCATACCAATGAGGCTGCTGCATAGACAACATGCACGAGAGGTGGGGTAGAACTGCGGTTTAGTGTCATAGTCTGACCTGTATTGTCATCGGGTTTGACAAAAGACTTTACAGCTATCCTTGGCAAATTGAACAGTTCAGTCCAAGTCATCCGTTCTGGGTTTAAAAAGTTCCCGTTGAGCAGATACATGACAATAAGGCTACTGTATGGACAACATGAACAAAGGGAATGAGCTGAGGTTTGGTTTAACTCTCAAGGTGAATACAGACTGCGACTGTTAGCGACACGACAGGGTATGTGATCGGCACAGACATCTAAGTTGGGTCGGATAAAATGAGATGAGATAAGGATAAAAGACAACCGTGACTGGAGTTTTGTCATTGGTTCCGTCAGCTGTCACAAATTGATGGCTGCTGGTTTTGATGGCAAGGAAGGATAACTCAGAGGTGCTATCCTGATCGTCTATGAGATTCAGGAGTTGTGAAATGAGAGCTGATAATATGATGATGGTTAAAACTCTCATAAAAAAAAAAGACACATAGCTAGCTATTCTTACAGCTACATTAAAGAGTTGATGGAACAACAGTGGTTCTGCTGTTCAGACAGCGGCCGATCAGACTGGCTTTGAGTTGTGGTTTGATGAAACAGTAAGTCTCAAGGTGACCTGCACTGTCATCAAGTCTAACAAAAGAGTTTACTGCTATCTTTGGGACATCAAACAGTTCAAGTCATCTTTTCAGGGCTGGGAAGAGTTTCCATCAAGCTGACAGTTGGACAACATGCACGAGAAGTGGGGACAGAGCTGTGGTTTGGTGAAATGGAAGTCCTCAGGTGACTGCCGCTTCTACCGACATCACAGGAGATGTGACAGTCACAGACATCCTGGTTGGGTCGGATAAAATGAGATGAGATAAGGATGAAAGACAAGCGTGACTGGAGTTTTGTCATTTTTTGCGTCACCTGTCAGAAACTGGTGGCTGGTGGCTTTGATGACATGAAAGGATAAGTCAGAGGTACTATCCTGATCCTCTATGAGTTTGAGGTGTTGTGAGATGAGATCTGTTAATATGATATTGTGATCAGTAATTCTAAAACTCTGACCAAACACAGAGTTTACAGAAGTTACCTTGGCACATTAATCAGTTAAAGTTAACGACAGTAGACCTGTTGTGTGGACGACATACACGAGAGGTGGGGCTGGAGCTGTGGTTTGGTGTAAGTCTCACGGTGACCGCCATTGACCCGAATTCTGACAAATGTTTACAGCTATCCTTGTCACATCGACTTGTTCAAGTCATCTTTTCAGGGCTGGAGAAAGTTTCCATCAAACAGTGAGGCTGCCGTAGGGTCGACATGAACGAAAGGTGGGAATGGAGTTGTGGTCTGGAGTAAATTTCAAGGTGAAAGCCACAGTAATGACACCACATGTTATGTGTCACACAAAGGTGAAAGACAATCGAGATTGTTGTCCTTATTTTTAAAAACCTCATTAAGTGTGACAAAGGAATTTAGAGCTAAGTCCACCCTTGGCATATTAATCCGTAGAAATCAGAAATGGGAAGGATTTCCATCATGCCGTGATATGACAATGAGGCAGCTGTATGGACAATATGCAGGAGAGGTGGGGATAGGGCTGTGGTTTGGTGTCAGTCTCAAGGTGGTTACCAATGTTATCGACGCCACAGAGTATGTGACAGGAACATGCACCCAGGTTGGGGATAAAATGAAATGAGATAAGAATGAAAGACAAGTGTTACTCGAGTTTTGTCTTGGGTTTCATCAGTGGGCAGAAATTGATGGCTCCTGGCTTGGTGACGAGGAGGGTGGCCAGAGGTGCCATCTTGATCACATACGAGAATGATGAGTTGTGAGATGAGACCTGCGGTGCGGTGTACGTCTCAAGGTGACTGCCACTGTTTCTAACACTGCAGGCCACGTGACAGGCACAGACATCCAGGTTGGGTCAGATAAAATGAGATGACATAATGATACTGTAATAGACAACCGTTACTGAAAGTTTGTCATTGATTCCGTCAGCTGTCACACATTGATGGCTGCTGGCTTTGGTGATAAGGAAGAATAACTCTCAGGTGCTATCCTGATCGTGTATGTGATTCAGGTGTTGTAAGATGAGACACATTAATATGATATTGTAATCAATAATTTTAAAACGCTCATCAAAAAAGAGTTTACAGCTACCCTTGGCACATTACTCAGTTAAAGTCAACGACAGTGGGCCTGCTGTACGGACAGCATCCACGAGAGATGGAGTTGGAGTTGTGATTTGGTGTAAATCTCAAGGTGACATCCAGTGTATCTGACACCACAGGTTATGTGTCTGTCAAAGGGTGAAAGACAACCATGACTGTTGTTGATATTTTTAAAAACCTCATTAAGTTTGACAAAGGAATTTACAGCGGCTTGGCATATTAATCAGTAGAAATCAGAACTGGGAAGGATTTCTATCATGCCGTGATATGACAATGGGGCAGCTGCATAGACAACATGCAGGGGAGGTGGGGATAAAAAATAAGAGTCGTGGTTTAGCGTCATAACTTGACCTGTATTGTTGTCTGACAAAAGTGTTTACAGCTATTCTTGGCAAACTGAACAGTTCAAGTCATCTGTTATGGGTTTAAAACATTTCCGCCGAGCAGGTATATGACACTAAGGCTGCTGCATAGACAACATGCACAAGAGGTAGGGATGGAGTTGGGGTTTGGTGTTTTAAAAGTCTCACAAAAAAAAAAAAAAAAAGCGTCCACAGCTTGGACATTAATCCCTTGGCACATTAATCAGTTAGTCAACGGTGAGCCTGCAGTACGGACAACATGCACGAGGGGTGGATTTAGAATAATGATTTGTGTCTGTAAGTCTCAAAGAGACTTCTATTGACATCAAGGCTGACAAAAGATTTACAGCCATCCTTGGCACATTGATCAGTGCAAGTCATCTATTCAGGGCTAGGCAGGATTTCCATCAAGTGGTCATATATGACAGTGGGCCTGCAGTACGGACAACATGCACAAGAGGTGGGCATATAGCTATGATTATGTGACTGGCACAGACATCCAGATTAGGTCGGATAAAATGAGATAAAGATGAAAGACAACCGCTACTGAAGATTCGTAATTGGTTCGTCAGCTGTCAGAAATTGACGGCCGCTGGCTTTGGTGACAAGGAAGAATAACTCACAGATGCTACCCTGATCATCTATGAGATTCAGGTGTGTAAGATAAAACATATTAATATGATATTGTGATGAATAATTTTAAAACTCTTACCAAAAACAGAGCTTACAGCTACCCTTGGCACATTAATCAGTTAAAAGTCAACAACAGTGGGCCTGCTGTACGGCATGCATCCACGACAGGTGGGTTTATAGTAGTGATTTGATATAAATCTCAAGGTAATCGCCACTGTATCTGGTAACTGGTTATGTGTCAGTCAAAGGAAAAAGACAACAAGGACTGTTGTCGAAAATTTTTAAAATCTCATCAAGTCTGGACAAGGTATTCACAGCTGTGTCTACCTTTGGCATATTAATCAGTAGAAATCAGAGCTGGGAGGGATTTCCATCATGCCAATGAGGCTGCTATATAGACAACATGCACGAGAGGTGAGGATGGAGCTGCGGTTTGATGTCATAATCTGACCCGTATTGTCATCAAGTCTCACAAAAAACTTTACAGCTATCCTTGGCACATTGAACAGTTTAGTTCGTCATCCGTTCGGGATTTAAAAAGTTTCCGTTGAGCAGATATATGACAATAATAAGGCTGCTGTATGGACATCATGCACGAGAGGTGGAGATTGAGCTGTGGTTTGGTGCGTGTGACAGGCACAGACATCCAGGTTGGGTCGGATAAAATGAAATGAGATAAGGATAAAGGACAACCGTGACGGAGTTTTGTCACAAATTGATGGCCACTACCTCTGGTGACAGGAATGATAACTCAGAGACGCTATCCTAATCGTCTATGAGATTGAGGAGTTGTGAAATGAGACCTGATAATAATTATGATGATGTGGTCAATTCTAAAACTCTCATTAAAAACAATATATAGCTAGCTATTCTTACAGCTACATTAACGAGTGGACGTCAACAACAATGGTTCTGCTGTTCAGACAACAGCCGATGGCGGGCTTACACCTCCTGCTGGTCTGAGCAAAGAACCTACTTATATACCCCGGCACCCGCGAGGGAAAAGCCACTGTTACGGACACTACAGGTTATGTGTCAGTCAAAGGGGAAAGACAACCGTGACTGTTGTCGATAATTTTAAAAACCTCAACGGGTCTGATGAAAGAGTTTCCAGCTAGATCTACCCTTGGCATGTTAATCAGTACAAATCATCAGATTCTGTTCAGAATTGGAAGGTTTTCCACTATGCCGTGATATGACAACAAGGCTGCTGTATAGACAACATGCATGAGAGGTGGAGTTGGGGCTGCGGTTTGGCTAAGTCCCAAGGTGATCACCACTGTTAGTAACACTACAGGTTACGTGACAAGCACAGACATCCTGGTTGGGTCGGATAAAATGAGATGAGATAAAGATGCTATCAGACAACCGTTACTGGAGTTTTGTCACTGGTTCCGTCAGCTGTCACACATTGATGGCTGCTGGCTTTAGTGACAAGTAAGAATAACTCTCAGGTGCTATCCTGATCGTGTATGAGATTCACGTGTTGGAAGATGAGACATATTAATATGATACTATAATCAAGAATTTTCAAACTCTCACCAAAAAAAAAAAAAAAGAAAAAAAAAAGGGAGCTTATAGCTTTCCTTGGCATATTACTGAATTAATCAATAACAGTGCGCCTACTGTTAGAACAGCATCCACGAAAGTGGGAGTTGGGAGTTGTGATTTGGTGTAAATCTGAAGATGACGGCCACTGTATCCGACACCACAGGTTACGTGTCAGTCAAAGGTGAAAGATAACCATGACTGTTGTCGATATTTTTAAAAACTTCATTAAGTGTGACAAAGGAATTTACAGCTATGTCCACCCTTGGCATGTTAATCAGCAGAAATCAGAGATGGGAAGGATTTCCATCCTGCCGTGATATGACAGTGAGGCAGCTGTATGGAGAGGTGGGGATAGAGCTGTGGTTTGGTGTCATAACGTGACCTGCATTGTTCTCAAGTCTGACAAAACTGTTTACAGCTATCCTTGGCACACTGAACAGTCATCTGTTCTGGGTTTAAAGAGTTTCCGTCGAACAGGTACATGTATATGACAATAAGGCTGCTGTATGGACAACATGCACGAAAGGTGGGGATAGAGCTGTGGTTTGGGGTCAGTCTCAAGGTGGTTACCAATGTTAGCGATACCACAGAGTATGTGACAGGCACATGTACCCAGTTGGGGATAAAATGGGAGATAAAATGATGAGATAAGGATGAAAGACAACTGTTACTGGAGTTTTGTCATGAGTTCCATCAGCGGTCAGAAATTCATGGCTCCTGGCTTTGGTGACGAGGAGGGTAGCCAGAGGTGCCATCTTGATCAGATACGAGAATGATGAGTTGTGAGATGCGACCTGTGGTGTGGTGTACGTCTCAAGGTGACTGCCACTGTTTCTAACACTGCAGGCCACGTGACAGGCACAGACATCCAGGTTGGGTCGGATAAAGTGAGATGAGATAAAGACAATAGACAACCGTTACTGAAGTTTTGTGATTGGTTCCGTCGGCTGTCAGAAATTGATGGCTGCTGGCATTGGTGACAACGAAGAATAACTCTCAAGTGCTATCCTGATCGTGTATGAGATTCAGGTGTTGTAAGATGAGACATATTAATATGATATTTTAATCAATAATTTCAAAACTCTCACCACAGCTTAGTGAGCCTACTGACTGTTCTTACAGCATCCACGAGAGGCGGAGTTCGAGTTGTGACGAGGTGGGTGACCACAGATGCCATCCTGATCAGATACAAGATTGACGAGTTGTAAGATGAGACCAGCTAATATGATGCTGTGGTCAACAATTTTAAAACTCTCATCTATTCTTATATAGCTACATTAAAGAGTTGAAGTCAACAGTGGGTCTGCTGTTCAGACAACAGCCGATCAGATTGGCTTTGGAGCTGTGTTTTGGTGTAAGTCTCAAGGTGACCTGCACTGTCATCAAGTCTAGCAAAAGAGTTTACAGTTACCTTTGGTACAGCAAACAGTTCAAGTCATCTTTTCAGGACAAGGAAACGTTTCGATCAAGTGATGATATATGACAAGAAGGGGCTTAAAGCTGTAGTTTGGTGTATGTCTCAATGTGACTGCCACAGTTTCCAACACTACAGGTTACGTGACAGTCTCAGACATAAAGGTTGAGTCAAGGATATGAAAATAGGATGAAAAAAAGAAATCAAACAACCATAACTGGAGATTTGCCACTGGTTCCGTTAGGCGGTCAGAAACTTATGGCTACTGGGTTTGGTGACAAGGAAGGATAACTCTCAGGTGTTATCCTGATCGTCTATGAGATTCGGGTGTTGTGAGATGAGACATAATATGATATTGTGATCAATAATTTTAAAACTCTCACCAAAAAAAAAAGAGTTTACATCTACCCTTGGCACATTACACGTAATCAGTAAAAGTGAACAACAGTGGGCCTGTTGTTTGGACAGCACCCACGAGAGGTGGGTTTACAGTTGTGATTTGGTGTAAATCTCACGGTGACCGCCACAGGATCTGACACCACAGGTGATGTGTCAGTCAAAGGTGAAAGACAACTACGACTGTTGTCAATACTTTTAAAAGCCTCATCGTCAAAGAAATCTACAACTATACCATTGGCATATTAATCAGTTCAAATCTGAGCTGGGAAGAATTTCCATCATGCCTTGATATGACAATGAGTCTGTTGTACTGACAACATGTACGAGAGGTGGGGATAGAGCTGTGGTTTGGGGTACGTCTCAAGGTGACTATCACTGTTACTGATAGCGACACTACAGATTATGTGACAGGCACAGACATCCAGGTTGGGTCGGATAAAATGAGATGAGATAAAGATAAAAGACAACTGTGGCTGGAGTTTTGTCATTGGTCAGCTGTCACTACTGTCAGAAACTGATGGCTGCTGACTTTGGTGGCAAGGAAGAATAACTCACAGGTGCTATCCTGACCGTCTATGAGACAGGTGTTGCAAGATGTGATCTGATAATATGATGATGTGGTCAATAATTTTAAACTGTCATTAAAAAAAAAAAAAAAAAAGATGCATAGCTAGCTATTCTTACATCGCCACATTAAAGAGTTGAAGTCAACAACAGTGGGTCTGCTGTTCAGACAACAACCAATCAGACAGGGTCTGGAATTGTGGTTTGGTGTAAGTCTCAAGGTGACCCCACTGTCATCAAGTCTAACAAAAGAGTTTACATCAAGCTGACAGTTGGACAACATGCACGAGAAGTAAGGATAGAGTTCGGATAAAATGAGAGATGAGTTTTGTCATTGTTCCGTCAGCTGTCAGAAATGGATGGCTGCTGACTTTGGTGACGAGGAAGGGTGGTTCATCTTGATCAGATTCCAGACTGATGTGATGTGAGATGTGGCCTGTTAGAACATGTAATGTCACTCTTAGCAGAGGGCCCCTTTGAATCTGAGATTACTTATAGATGAGAAGTGTTTTTTTTTTTTTAAATGGTTATTTTCATTATTTTTGTATTACTAATACTAATACAAGTAGTAGCAGTCTTGTCCAGGATGATTACAATTATAATTATAAAAAAGTAATTCCAGGATTCAAATAATGATAAATTACTAATTTATTTATAATTAATTAAAAGCAATTTTTGCCTTAATTTTTTTGATGTTTTTTGTACATTTTCTGTTCGATCATTAATGTACCCATATAAGAATTTAATCTGTATCTGTCTTTTCAAACTGATTTTTTTGTTTGAAATTTGGAAGCCCTACAAAAGGCTGAACATCTTATCCTGCTGGAGTGTGCCCAACTAGTGGCACATTATGAAGTTTGTAAATCAATCTGAAAAGACAGCTATACAAACAGATTAAATTCTCATATGTTAATGGTCAATCACAAAAAAATTGAATTTAAAATTATGATAAATAAATAGTTTAAGATCATTTTAACACTTTTCAATTATGCTGGATGTATGAGTAACGGCCTACTACACTTCAACATGTTTTACCTGTATTTTCATTGCATAGTAATAATAGAATATCTTTGTTTGGTCTTTAATTAGAGTAATGAACATTAAGTCTGAGTTTTCACAGTCTTATTTTTAAATGAATGTTTCTGCTAAGGCAATATAGACTTCATCATTTTGGACATGAAGATAATACATATAATATGTTCATGTTTTGTACTGGATCAAAAACTCCCTCAGTGAAAGTATTAGACGTTCAAAAAAGACAAAATTTGGTTGTCTTAGGATATAGATCTAGATTATAATCCAGATAGTGTTATAAATTGTTATATTTAACCAATATATTTTTTTTATGTTCATATACAATACAATTACGTCATTAGGCTACATTAAAACCAACATGAGAATCACAGATGCCAGCAGGCAAAGACTGAGAGAAAGAGATAGAGGAGAAGACAGAAAGATAGGGTTTTAATGAGGAGGAAAGGAGACAAATACAGGGTAAAAGAAAGTATGACTGACTGTAGTATGGAATTATACAGCCTGAACAGAATCATGATTTATTGACTGATACACAGACAGGAAAACAGAAAGAGCAGACAGACAGAGGGCAGAGACAGACAAAATGACAAAAAACTGATAAATATAGAGCCCTGGAGGCAAGATAGGGAAAGGATAGATTGTTGTTTTAATTGTTTTGGGGCGTTTTTTTCTTTAACTGGTATTTGTCAATCCTGTGCAATTACATCTACCTGGGATCATTGAGAAACCAAATGTGAATCCTATCGAAGGATTTGTTTTCACATTTTACTTTAAAAAATTGTTCAAATCATCCATAATTTAAGATGCCAAGTGACTTGTTATCAGAAACACAAATAATAAAATTTTTAAAAAATAGTCTGTTATATTCTGTCCATTGTCAGTGATACATGTGACACATTGTTAGTGAATAAAGGCATCAACAATGTGGTAAGTCTGTATGTGAAAAAAAATAAGTAATATAATGAAGAAAGAAAGGAAAATATAGAGGAGAGAAGCAATGCGAATGCACATACAGATAAATAAGAAAATCCTTTAAATATATGCATCAATGAAATGTATATATATATCATCTGGATACAGACAGAAAAGACAGAGAAAGATAAAGGCAAATGGGGCGTTATCAACAGGAAATAGAAATGTTAACACATTTCATTCACACAATCTTTCACTCCTATAATATCTTCATGGTGTTATGCTGACTAGAACATTGGAAAACATCACAGCCATATACGTACACATGCACAAACACACACAGACACACTGGTTAAAAAAAACATTTTCACTTCAATCCTGCCTACAATATTTTCTTCAACATTTAACAGAACTTATTGCAATGGCTAATAAATGTCATGTGTTGTTTTTTATCGTACTGAACTAAAAAATATCAATATGGCAACTGAAATGAGGAGTCAGAGATTCTAGATCATGAACTCTATCATTATGATAGACTTATTTGATAGATAATAAACATGGCACACTACGTGGCAAGCCCGTAGATGCCATGGCCTGGAGTGAGGGAGGCATGGGTCGCTTATGTCGGGGACCCAACCAGACTCTGAAAAGACATAGGGAAAAAAAAAAAAAAAAACAGTAGAAACGTGGTGAGTGAGAAATTTGGAGACTATGTTTTGCTGTCAGTGACAGAATTTAAAGCCTATTGACCCTGGTTGTCCTCCAAATAATGAGTTAATGATTAAATCACAGGGGTGGAGGGAGGATAGATAGATAAATTTAAATAAATAGTAACAGTGACACAAAAAGAGGACTAAAGGAAGGCCTACTGAAATTTACCACATATCAGGCCTGGTGCTAATCAGTGCAATAGTCGAAAGAATGAAGCAAGGAAGTAAGAAGGAAGAAAAGAAAACATGGATGATTTAAAACAAAAGAGATAAAAAGGAAATAGAAGAAAGTCAAATTATGTGAGTTGCAAATGCCTAAGTGGAAAACAGATGAGGTGTTTCTGTAAAAACGTAAAACAAGATGGACCTAGATACAGTTCAACAGTAGAAACAAGATCCCATTTTCTTTTTGGTGTTAGATGGAGTAGATGTAAAGGCTTGTGTACACGTTAATCGTAGACACCACAAAAGTGCAAACGAGATGGCAAAAAACTTTAGGTCATCAGAATAACGCATATTGTTGTCAAAGTTTAGTTTAGTTGCTTTCCTTTCATTTTCAGTATATGGTAGGCCAGCATCTCTAGGCTCAAGGTCCATTGTAATAAATCATCTGAAGAATGTGCACCTGCTAGCTTCAAGCAAATTTCTTTTTTCTGTCTCCCTTTGTCATCTTTTTCAATTTTGTTTTGTCATGAGAGAAACATATTTTCTTCTGTGACTGTCAATTCACTCTGTACTCTTGGGAAATAGGCATGAAAATATTAAGAAGGATAAGAATAAGAATGCTCATTTTGGTCTGTTTTTCACACTGAATGAACCAGAGCTGGTTAAGCTGCGGGTGATTATTTTAAAAAAAAATTTTTTTGGGTCAAATCACACTTAATTGGTAGTTTCTGTGCTGAATATGTGAGAAACATTCACATCATAGTTTCTGTGCTGAATATGTGAGAAACATTCACATCACAGCACCTTCCATAAGTCTTTATCTTCAGCCCTATAGACTCTATCTAAAAAGTAAGCACTCACAGCTTTGTACGTCTGTATGAGTTTAGATTACAAAGAATCAATACATTTTCTCACTTTCTTGCTTCATTCTTTCAACTGATTCACGGATTAGCACCAGGTCTAATTTTGTGGTAAATTTCAGTAGGCCTTTCTTTAGTCCTATTTTCCTGTCAACTGTTACCATTTCTTATTTTTTTTACTTCACTATTTAATTGCTAATACTAGTAGTAGTACTAATATTTGGAGGGCATCTAAGTTCAATAGACTTTTAAATCTGTTAAGTCTGTCATTCACAGAAAAAAGTTTTTGCTCTAAATTTCCTACATCACCCTTTTCTATTTTTTTTTTTGCTATGCGCACTCCTCTCCAGAGTCCAGTCGGGTCCCTGAGTTGAGGTGCTGACATTCTGTTCAAATCAGGGCACAAGTTGCACAGGGTGCCAGATCTATTTAATAGTATGTATATGGTGAACATTAAATGTTTGGCTGTAACATTCTGTATATGTACACATGTTTCTTACAAAACCATATCAGACATAGATGACTTGATCACAAAGGTCATGGCAAAGGTCATTGTATTACAAACCTTGTGAAAGCTGTATGTCATTTCCAAATGAGTTGAATATGCCCATTGTACAGTTTTGACTTTGTGCACCAGTAAGGTGAGCATAACATGTACTACAATATAGTGCAACAGATCTTGTGAACTGGGTAGAAATCCTGACAACTGGGGTCATGAATGATCTTGTTCCAACTGGTGCAACACAGCGTCATTCACTACCTTACTAATGTCACATTTCACTTGCATGACGAGATAGGGATCTTGGAGTTTTCTCAGATCAAATGCCAGAGAACTGCAAAATGCTGACCATTCATCTCTGGGTTCATTCAATTTATCGTTACCATTAAGAGTGAGAGCGCTCTCTGGGCTGGCCATTGCTTTGTTAATATGTACTAATTCTTTATCCATGCGAGCTTTTTTGAATTGTGTGTGTTTGTGTGCTTGTTTCTGATGTGGAAAAACATCACTTTGCCACATTGCCGATGGAAAACCTGCCTCCTCATCGCTGTCTATTAGGGAACTCGCCGATCCATTGGGTTGGCTTTCATCTTGGATGGCAGACTCAATCACAACATCGCCCGAGTCCCGTCCAGTAAACTGGTCTTTCATGAACAGCATGGCTTTGTAAAATGGCCAGCGTACATACTTTTTGCCGTTTTCAAACGCTGGCTCTCCACTCTTGGTCTTGGGAAGCTTGTTGCATACACCTCTCATTTTGTCCTTCAGATGTTTCAGTTTCTTCTTGCACCTATCCTCTGTGAATCATACAAAAAAAATTAGGAAATGCATGCAGCTTTGGTCACTGTATTGAGGTTACATTTTTAAGAAATATGGTACAAAAAGCAAAAAATTCATTTGTTAAAATATTGTAAAATTCTGGGTCAATTTCAAAATTTTCGTACAAGTATAATCATTGTTTTTCCAATGCTGGATGTAATCTTCTGTTTGCCTACTCCATTCATTTCTGTCCTGTGCAGTCCTGGCTCACAGGGTGCCAAAATGCTGTTCCAAGTCATTTCTCCATCATCTTACCACATGTAGTAATCTAGATCTAGTAATGGTATTTAATCCTATGAATGTAGCTCTGGACAAATAACTTCTTCATAAGGTCTTCATACATCTTTGGAATCAAACTATCACAAGCTTTATTCACTGGCGTGACAGATCATTCTGAAAATTCTATTGCCTAGCAGGCAATGACTGACTGAAAGTTAATGTTTCGAAAGAGAGGGAACAGAAGGGTAGCAATTAGTGCTGGGCATCGATTTGGATTTTGATAAACTGGATTTTTGAATTATCCATTTCGTAACAACTAGGTCTAAACTG
>JBCEWB010785431.1:0-16485 GCA_039654565.1 Peronia peronii | reverse complement strand
TAGATAGATAGATAGATAGATAGATAGATAGATAGATAGATAGATAGATAGATAGATAGATAGATAGATAAGTAAATAGAAGTTGCTGTTGCATGGAGGAGAAAAGAAAGGAAATGAAGGAAAAGAATGGAAAAAGAAAAAAAGAGGAGGAGGAGAATTTAGGAGACTATTTGCACGTCACTGTCAGACAGTGAGGCAGCGCAGCTGTACAAGGAAACGTCTCCTCAAATCGAAGGCGACTGAGCGATGGGCCTGGCCCAAAAGGTTAAGTTTCCGCAGAGCGATTTAATTGGTGACTGTCTCCGCCCGGGGAGAAGTTGAGCCGGGAGGGCTGCCAATGTCTCAGGCCGCCGCTACTGGTGGGATAAATGGATTAAAATTTTTGGCCTCCAGCGTGCAAAGATCGACCTTTTCACCTACAGGCCACAAACATGCCACGATTGCATTGTTATTATTAAACCATACAATACTCTTGTAAATGTTAAAAGCATAAAAGCAACAAGAGGAACCTGCTGGAGTGACCATGTTTCTATAATGAACTCATGTTCAAGAATGGACAATGCAGATCTGAATGGCTATATACGACGGATATCTTGTTAATGAATTGTTATACCCAGTCGAACTAATTCGTTCCCGATCCTTCTTTTCTATTCTACTCAAATTCTTTCTTTCTTTCTTTCTTTCATTTTCCTTCTTTCTTTTCTTCTTGTCACTGCACTACTCGTATGACAATACACTTCACCAATATTTCGGGAAATTCCATCTCCCCATGTCCTTGCCTTTGTCTTGATCGTATGTTTGCCTTACTTCTTGGATTGACTCTGTTACAGTGGGTAGTAAATTTATGACTAAAACTCTTCGCTGTTAGCTTACTGACCCTAGATGCCTTCCAAATAATAGTCATTGTGAGTAGTGTTAATGCTTTAATGACGTAGGAAAACGCCTGTCTTACTTCTGTGTTGGTTTTTTTTGCCAAAATCTTATGTTTTACTATTGAGAAATATTTCACGCGCAAAGCATAGTGAGGCAACTCTTTGGGTGGATTCTAGGGCTAAAGATAAAACTTCTTTTACAAGCTAAAGCTAGCATTAAAGGGTTTTTAGAACTACATCCCAGCGAAGAAACTAAAACACTTTTCCACCCTCAGCATTAGAAGTGATAAATGTCACGGGTAAATCTCAAAACTAATAAGAAAGAGTAACTATAACAAGAGTCCAGCAATTCAATTATTCTAACTAAAGAATGCCGTTTTGTACAAACAGGAGCGGAGAAAGTGGTATAATAATCGATCACCCCACTGGCCGAAAGGCAAACAAATATAACAAGATGAAAAGATTTTCAAACAGAAAAATTTATGACACGGACTCTTCCGTCCTAATGGGCTCGATATGCCTGAGTCCAGGAACTGAGGCTGTAATGTTATTTCTCTCTTTCTCGGCTTTTTAAAGCCTCTAGCAAAAATGTTGGGACTGGCGTTTTTCACTACCTCTCTCAATCCTCGGTCTACTCACATCTCTTCAATCTGAATTACGTGAAGCCCATTAAGGCCTGCTCTTCAAATGTGTCCTTCACATGAGCTGAATGCATGCCATCATGTATACCTATGGATTCTCTTCAGCAGGAGTATGTTCTCTCCACCAAATTCAGCTCTTCTTTCTTTTTCTTTTTTTCTTTCCTTTCTTTCTTTCTTTTCTTTGTCCTTTTTTCTGCCTTTCTTTTCTTTTTGTTCTTTCTTTCTTTCTCTTTCTTTCTATCTTTGTGTTCTTCTGTTTTCTTTCTTTCCAGTTTTTCTTATCTTTTTTTTTTTTTTAATTTTGTGTTGTTTCCTTCTTTTCCGAAGGAACTGTGGATAAACAAGCAAAAGTTGATTTATTTCTAAAAATGCAGAAAATTTTACCTCAGAAAAGAATCGTTCAGGGTTGCTGGAATGAAATAAAGACATAACATGGACAATCAACAAGATAACTTGAAACAGATGACCGACTCCTGGGGGAGCTGCCGGGGGAGGCCATCGCCACCACTGGAAGAGATCACGTGAACTATCGACACAACGTGAATATTATTCATGAGTAAGGGAAAGAAGAAAGATAATCACAGAGTTCAGGTGGGTCACTACATTCTCAATGCTAAGACTCGTCGTTGGAGGGACGCGTTCATCATTTCAATATCCATCTCAATCTCTTTGACAGACTTTTCTCATTAACTGTTAGCCACTGCTTTTGGCGTGGTTACTGAAATAGTCAACAGGCATCGCTTATACTGTACCTACTGGAACTGATAGCATCGGACCTATTGTTAGGTCCTACTTTTCTATTTTCACCGTGGTCAGGATGAGCTGCCTATTCCATCACGGAGATTGCAATCTGGCTGGAGACTACCTAGGCTTCTCATGATGAGTTTCAACGATGGAAGCCTTAACTCAATTCAGACATGTAGGACAGACAACGACATGCTGACGACCGAAGAATGTAATCTGTGACATGCGAACAAGAAATGAAATGTATACTGTGGACACTAGAACTGATGGACAACGACTAGTATGCCAAAACCATAGAGACTTTTTTTTTCCCAAGGCTTATATTAGGGAATAAGTTAGTATTGTTAATTGCAGTGGCAAATGAACATGTGTGTCTTTTTTTATTTTTTGTTGTTTTTTTTTCTGATTAGTTCACCAAAAATAAAATGGAGCTAAAAAAGATAAAGAACATAAGTGAAACAGGACATACAACAAATATAACCTGACTCCCTTACATGGGACATTCAACGTTATTGTTATTCCTTCCTGTCCAGTGGTAATTCCACTGACATAAAAAAGAAAAATAAAGAAGAAAAGAGCATAGGCGTGGCACCTGCCAGACTGTGTCAGTAAGTTATTGGCCACACTCTACCTACTGTCTTTCCGATGAATAGCACATTCGTATTTAAAGACTAGAGTGAACAAAAAGTAATAATAATGAAATCTGAGGTAGAAACCAGAAACACCATAAGCTGAGATTTCAACACAGCAAATGATAAGGATAGAGGATCAAAAGAGCTGTTACGAGCCAATAAATGGCTGCAAGTACATTACAGATGCACTTTATGAAATTCACGACAGACATGGGGAAACAAATATACTGGAACTCTAATGAAACCACAGATAAGAATGTAACATAGTATCAAAACATTTGGTAACAACTAAAAACGAAATGCCTGCAGATTCATTTTTCTGAGATCTCTCCTACTCGTAAATCTGCACGTTGCTTTCTTTCTTTTTCTCCATCATTCTGTGCCTAAACGCGTGGCTTCCCTCCTGTCCAAGTAATAAAATTCTCACAGCGGGTGCTAATCTTTACACTTCAAAGAGATGCACGACGTTTCATATAGATAGACGTGAGCAACTTCTTGAGCTCGCACAAGCACACTGAATGGAGGTAAGGGCTGGGCTAGAAAAAGAGAAACGTGCTAAAGTTCGACTCTCTCTGCCCGTAGAGAAGTAGAGATAAGCAAAGAGAGTGAAGAGAGGCATATTACATTGACAAATTACAATAAGGTGCGAAAAATGACGGTTGAACAAAAACACGTAATAAGTTCCAAATCACATATACACAGAAGCGCTTTGCAAGTTCAGGTTGATCAAAGCAGATGCAATTACATCAACAAACAACAACAAAAATTTAACAAAGAAGAGCCGGCCGTAGAAAAAGCAGGCAGACGATCACAGAGTATAGGTAAAAATAAGGAAAGAGTTTGTGATTGATGAAAAGAAAAAAAAGCCAATTTGAAGTGGGAGAAAGATCAGAGGGAGAAGTCATATCTTTTTATCAAAAGCACTCATGAATAATAATAAAAAGAGCCAGGGAAACTAAAAAAAAAAAAAAAAGAAGCGATTACACAACACAAGTATGAAAATAAGAAGGTGAGCGAATGTGAGGGAATCATTCAGAAGAGGGCTGAATTCATGGGAGATTTTGCCCGATTCTACCTTATCCCGCTTCCTAATGAGCCGGTTTTACATCAGAACTGTCAACTGTTTCTCATCAAGACATTTAGCCACGCCTAACAACTGATATACATCATACCTGCAAATTCTCATCGCCTTGCGAACGTTGTTAACGTGTTAGTGTTGACTACTTTGTTCCATCGCTGTCCTTTACTAACCCGTCTACACTTCATCCACATACCTAACTCCTCCTCTATTTCTCCCTTCACTTATGACTTTTTCAAACTTTTCTTTCTTTTTTTTTTTCCGCTCGTTTTTTAATTCGAAATCAGCCCTCCAGCAGCCTCTTCCCCTGCTATCCCCTCTCCGCTGTCTATCAGCTTTCTTCGATCTTACGTTTAATCTGTCTTTGACCAAACTCTCCCCACCCACTCACCTTCTGCCCCTATCACATTTTTCTCTTTATATGTTAATTGCGCTTACGAATGATTGTGTTCATCTGTGGTGACATCGTCATTCTCCACAGACACATAGCAGAATGACATTTATTTCAACGTATAACATATTGCCGTATCCATGTACTCTACGTCCCTCTGCCGGATTTCCATAATCCTTGGCCTCTTTTCCTGTGTTCACCTGAGATGACATCATCACTCCACACACCAGAATGAATGTTGTTTATGACTGCTATTCATCTCAAGTTATCACATATTCTCATACGAATTCTTCTTCTCAACCTCAAACCTATCCCTTTTTTCATTCTCATCTTTCCATAGTTCTTCCATGCCCCACTCCTATCCTGTAGGCTCCTTAAGGCATACACCTGTGGTCCCATTGCGCAGAGCAAAGCCCTACAGAACTCACGGAGCGCTCACTCATGAAGCAGGAAAGCACAGCAGGCAGTCTGGCGCAAATGAAAAAGGTAGCTAACCCTATTAGTGTCAAAGGAAACGACCGCTATGTCAGTGTTTCTATAGAATGGCAAACGTCCAAAAGTGATCGGATTCAAATTCTGAAAAAAAAAAACTGCTCTTATTCTTTATATTAGTACTGTTATGAGTATTATTATTATTAATGTTATTATTATTGTTGCTTCTGTTGTTTTATCCTCGGTGTTTTGATGTCGATGGAATAAGACCTTGGACGTATTTCTATTTCTATTTCAGTTCTTTTTGTTGGACAATGAAAGAATATGTAGTACATGGACAGCGGACAATCTTGTAAATATGGCATTGCGCTAGACACTTAAAAATAATTTCAATAATATTCATCATCATCAACTTGATATCATATGCATTTTTACTTCTCATTTATTTCCACTCAAGTTAAGGCCTAATACAAAAGTGAGACGGACTACGTTGTTAATTTAGTGTCTATCACATGGAAAATGTTTCATATTATGCCAAAGTATACTATACAAAGAAAGCATATCAACAGACAGATTGACATTTCTAGCGTTAACAATCACGCCCGGGTGGAAAGAAAAAGACGAGGAAGGGAGACAATGTTCAGGATGGAGTGCTTTCGTAACAAAAGAAAACAGAACAAAAGAAAGTGAATACTTTACAAAACGTACCAATCTAGGTCTGTATAGGAGAAATGCTTTTTCAAAGCCTTGTTTGATACGTTTAATATTTGCAAAATCCTTGGATTTATTATTTTGGTCTCCAGTTTGCCCCCTCGCCCCCCCCCCCCCTCCAACCCCCCTCCCTCCAGCTCCACAACTGAAGGGATAAATGGTGGATTATAATTATATAACTTGATTTCAAATTTTCGTTCATATCCTTTGATCTGTGGATGACAGATTTCCGGCGTGTATGTTTGTACTTTAACTAAGCTTACGCAATGAAAAGCAATGATATAGACCTAATCTAAAAATAATAATTCAATGAATTTATGAAAAAAATATATAAAATATTTTTTTTTAACTTTTTCCTTTTCTTAACTGAGTTCTAACAAAATCAACCTTTTGGTAGTTGCTCTTCACCTCTAACGCCGCCATGAAATGTAAGGTATTAATCACATCAAACACTACCGTTGATTACAACAAATTCATCAACTTTTTTTCGAGATAACCACCATCAAGGAGGTTGAAAGACGTATTATAACCAAAGACGTTGAAAATGATAAGAAAACGGCTATCTGTAACACTCTGATTCAACCACTACATATTATTTAAAAAAAAAAAAATAGTCATGATGCCTGGTTTACATCCACTGTTACCCTGAAGCATACTACAAAATCACAAATACCATGGTTGCCACTTACTGAGTCTTTCTGGGGCCAGATATTTTGATCGAATTTCCAAAATTTGATGGAAGCTTTCAAACTTGCCATAAATTTCTTCATCTGCAGAAAGCCCAAAGATTCTCAGATATCAACTGAACTGAAGGGACAAAAGAAAGCGTGGAAACAGCTCATTCATATAAATGAAACCTTTGCCTTTTATAAATGAAGAAATGCACAAAAAAGACCGAGTAGGGACGACAGCCAAAAATTTGATGTTAAGAAGACCTAAAAAAAAGCTGTCATTTTATTCCGCGATATTTCAAAGAGTTTTATCAAATGCAGTATTAAAAATGGCAAACGCATCGAAGGAGATTCAACAATTCCATTTATTTTTTTTTCCTTCCGTTTATTTATTCCTCATCATACCCCCCGGGTCACCTGCTTTCTTCTTTAAATCATTAGTTCTACTTTTTTTTCTGCTCCTCTTTTTCTCGGGCTTTACGTTTTTCTTTACCCCTCCGATTTCTTCTCGTCCATTTGCTCCTACTTCTTCCATTCTCTCTGTATTTTCTGTATTTGTTTGTATTTCTTTTTCTGTAATTCCTTGCCTTCATTTGGCATCCACACTACATTCTTCCCTCGGGAAATCTATCGACAGATACATCGTAATCCAATACGGCCGGACAGAGTAAATCTAAAACCGTTCATGATTCCTTCAGGCCAGAGAAAAATGGTCTGTTTTTTTTTTTTTGTTCGCCCATGTTGCTATAATTTATTTTTCCAACTTTCCGAGTTCCCCTCGGCACAGGTCTCACGCAGGCGAACTTCCTGACATGTCAAAAGACAAACAAAAATGAACGACAAATATGAGGTTTTAGATGAGTGGAATAATCTGAGTTTCCAAAATGCTTTGCACTGAGAAAGAAAGAAATAATGAAAGAAAAAAGAAAGAAAGAAAGAAAGAAAGAAAAAGAAAGAGAGAAAAAAAAGTATGGCAGCATGACCTGACATTTACAATACATGTATCGAAGTGAACATAAGGAATTGTTCAGCTCTGAAAGTAACCATATTGATAAACACTGACCGCCTGATAAACAAGCCGAGTTCGGACCAATGGGAAATCCTTTTGACCAGCCTAACACTTCCCTTTGCCAGACACAAGACTTGTTGAACAAGCAGTGTAAAAAAAAAAAAGGGGGGGGGGGATTACTTTTGACCTCTTTTGCTTGAAGCCTACAAGAGGAAAAATTCTGAGAAATTCATGGTACAGTGGTCTCCGCCTAAGAACCCTCCGCCTAAGAGCCCGATCCGCCTAAGAACCCGCCTCTGCTGCGAAACGAAATTTTTCCTCTATAATTTGCCCCTCTAAGAACCCGCTCTGGGCGCTCCCAAATAAAAAAAATCCGCCTAAGAGCACGGTGTCGGGCCAAGACATCCGAGTACTTATGGTATAATTCCACATCATACTATTCATACTGTCCACTTGAGAGAAACGCACAGTGCTAGATGTGCAGTAAAATGGAGACATGGAGAGAACAGATAGACAAAGGAATGGAAGTGATTGTTGGTGTATAACTGCCATAATCAGGCCACGTTGTTGACTAATACGTAACCATCTCTTTGTTTGACAACACGTAGGATAGCGCCTGTGATTGGCTTTGTGGATAAGCTGCTGGTCAGCTGTTCTGCTACTTCGGTCGGTCTGTAAACACTTGGGTCACTGGTGTGCGATCATCCGCGGAGTAGCATAAGCAATATCATGTTTTCAACAACGATACCGTTATGTGAAAACTAACACGGCGTTTAAACGCTGGGCAGTATTGGTGTAATCATATGCTAAAAAAGATCAGGAATTGCTACATCTAATAATAACATACACACAGGGAAGACGGCCGTACTTATTCATATAGATAAATCTTTAACTAACGGTAACGATCAACTAATCATAGTAGTGGAGACATTCTATGGTTAGACGGATTACGTAACTTTTCAATCCGCCTAAGAACCCGTCCGCCTAAGAGCCCGCTTTTTTGGTCTCCGGACGACCGGGTTCTTAGGCGGAGACCACTGTATAAGGAAACTGTTTTCTTCCATTATAACAATTTTGTATTATTTTTGTTTTCACGTTTGTTATGCATGATCAGTATTTCGAATGATGTGAAATAAAGAGATTTTTCTCTTCTTTATACTGTCTGTATTGTTTGTTTAACACCTCTTACGTCTGACAAGGAGGAGTAACAGAGTTGCTCAAAACCATCTCCCATTAGTGAACTGTCCTAGACGATATGTGGACGCCTGTGATCAACTTTGGATAATCACTGCGCGCCCCACCTGAAGAGAAGAGGACTAAGACAATGCTAAAGCACGCCAGAAGTGGTCAGCCATATTGAGAAAGGGCTGTTCCGTAATATAGTTTCACCTTTGAACCTAAAAGCTCAGTCTGAAGAGCATCGACACACGGTAACAATTTAATGCAAGAATCCAGCGACGAACCCAAATGAATACACGCATGGACAAATACATGGTGAGCCAGAATTCACGACAGATTTATTAGTTATATTCTTACTACTATACCTATTTTATTGTTATTGTATTATACTATTATTTTACTTTTCAGATACTTATACTATTGTTACTGTATTGTTTAAATCTATTGTTATATTTCTAAATATGCTTTACATTAACATTTGAGTAATTTATGAATTCTGGCAAATGACAATTTCGTTTTGCATTCACCGTAAAATCTCAATCCGAAGAGCAAGAACAGATATAATACCAACAACTTTCTCGACATTCAAATGCATGCCAGGAGTGGTCAATAATTATATATTGGGAAAGCAAGGACCGTTCAGTTCAAAACGAACGTAAAATGTCAATCTGAAGAGAATAAACTGACACACACAAACAAATGCAAAAAAGAAAATCATAAACAACTAATGCCAGCAAATAATATGCATATAATAGGGTTTTATAATATGACCAACATTGTCTTTTTTCCTTCAGGTGCTTGGCAGACTGCTGCGATTTCACAGACTTGATATTTGATAAATGGCAGACTCGAGCAAAGACCGCTTGGTGCATGCTAACTTTCTCTGGCACATCGATTAGTAATAAGTGGGACAGAGGATTTCAATGCGGCCCATGGTGTCACACAGAATTATACCATGAACTGTGTGTAGTGCGATTTGGATTGGGATATACGGGTAAAGGAGTACTTCGAATAATAAAAATAGCATTGCCCATCTTATGTGCGAGCCACAGCCTGGCAGTTCTTGTTCTGATAGTCAGGACGTTGTCATTAGAGAGAACCAAAAGGGTCGAAAATTTGGCCAGTACCAACAGTTTACTCAACTTTTAACAAATCTTTTGTACAGGGTGGTGTTGGTTTCTTTTTGCCCGTAGAGAGTCAAATTTTATAACATATCTATATATTATAAGCGTGGTAACATGATGACACGTTGATTCCCACTATCTCCCCCCCCCCCCCCAAACCACTTCTCTCTCTCTCTCTCCTTCTCTCCTTCCCTTTCTCTCTCTTCCACCCTTTTTCCCGTTGATGTTTACCGCAAATATACACCAAAGAAATGCATCACCCGCCTTTTTTTTTTCTTTCGTCCTGTTTGTACTGATGTGTTCCTTTTCAATTATTAGACGTGCCCTACAATTACAACGTCCACATTGTTGTTCTTTCTATAAACACATTTTAGTAATACACACACATACACACACATACACAGACACTCACATTCTGGGGATAATTTTCACGTCACTCTAGAACATTATCCTCAAAAAAAAAAAAACAACCAAGCTCTCTCCTTCAGGGCATCAGTGGAGCTTTCTTTGACCCCTTTTTATCTGATGTGTCATATCCTTCTAACCTCCTCGTGAGTGTGCCCGGAGCGTTCTCGTGAGCATTCGTTAAAATTTATTTGTTTGTTGACTTTGCTCTCTTTTTTTTCTATTATTGTTATTCTTCTTCGTTATAAGATTCTTTGATCTCCCTTATTTCTGTGGGACGATACTGCTTTGGCATGCGGATGAGAAAAACACGCCAGTCTATAAAAGACATGCAATTTCAATAAATGATCAGAGAGCGGCATGACTGATTCTTTCTGGGCGACGTGACCTTTCAGAACTAGATGATGATTAGGAAAAAAGATTCACACAGATCTCATTTCTTTTTAGAAGATTATTGTTTGTTTGTTTGTTTGTTTGTTTGTGTTGGGGTTTAACGACACATCAGCACGATTACGGTTAGATACGTTTACATGTCAATACGAAGAGAGGAGAGAAAGCGGGACAGAAGACAGGAGCAAGGAGAAGAGATGTCTCCCCTCGAACGTCGAGGATGGCACTCCATGGGAGACATCCCACCGATAGCGGGCTTACACCACCTGGGATGGGAGCAGAGAACCTACTTATAAACCCCGGGCCCCCGCGGGGGCAGAAGATTATTGAACATGCATCATACAAATGGATGAGAAGCAGTGGTCTGTTTCAAAGTAAGAAAAAGAAGAACAAACCAAACAAAAACAATAATAATCGCGGCTGCTTATGTTGATCGATTTAATAACTGTGTGAACACGCACTTCTTTAATCAGTGACATACATGTGATAACAATAACAGGCGTGTTGTAACAAAAAGGATAGTTATATGTGCAGAATAACTTCCTATGACACTTCAACTAAAAAAAAAAAAAAATCAATAAAATGGTGCTACTAGCGCCAGCCTTCGCCTGCGTGAAGTGCTCAAAAGAAGAGAAAGAAAAAAGTCCTTGCTGATGATGCATTTCCTTCCTTGGTGAAAATGACACGGAACGGAATCGATAGTAAAATCTCCCTGGGCAAACTAGAGACTTTCAAAGACTAATAATTTACATTTTTCCAATACCGATTTTCCCTCACGCAGGTCATACTGGCAAACAAAGTAATCGGCTTATGCCACAGAATCAGTCACTTCAAACCCAAACAACAACGTCAATGTAGTTTTAGTGGAGAAAGAAGATTCAACCACGGTGTTACTTCACCGTTATTGACGAGTAGCTGTGTGTGGAAAGATGCAAAAGGCACATTAATTCCATCCTAATATTTGCCTTGAAATTTAAAAAGTCACATTTCCTTTTGTAACTCGTAAAGGCGGTATAAAATTTTTAATAAACTTTCATCAATCTTTTTGACATGTAAACGTATCTCACAGTGCCAGGCACAATATGGATGTAATCGTGCTGATGTGCCATTAATTCCAACACATACACAAAAAAAAAAAAAAAAAAATCACAGATTCCGACAATCGAGATTTAAGAAAAAAAAAACAAACAAACAAAGAATCCTTTAATCTAGAGTGCCTTTCGTTACAAATAGTCAAGAACAGCCTGACTAGTCTGAAAGGAACCGAACCTTATGTAAATCATATTTTTTTTTATTTTTATAATGACCAATGATCAATCACTTCTGCGCTTTGTATGTTGAACGTCTATACCGCTCGAAAATATATCATCATTGCGTCGAGAAGCTGTTCCAAGCACTGAGAGTTGAAATTATTTTCTTTAATTTTCATTCCAGTACTGATGGTCCGATGAGAAAAGAAAAAAAAATCTTCTCCTCCCCCCTTTTTTTTTCTTTTCTGATCATTGACGATTTCTATTTCTCTTCATTTAAAGTATGTATGATAGTCACTCTATGTGAGGAAACTACCACTGACTTGTAACGTAGACCAATGAAGTTCGTTAACTTTTATGCAAGTGTCCGAGAGTTCCAACATCAATTGGAACGCTCTCCCATTGATGGTTAATCAGTCTAACCATGCCATTAGGAGGAAACTCCACCTCGGACCTGAGATATGGTTCTGTGCCAATCAGCCTTTCCTCTGTCTCGCCTCTGGTCTCATTCAACTTGACTCATCTCACGTTCTGTCTTTCTATTACGTTACTAATTTACCTGAGGTTCTGCTCACTGTGCGTGGTCTATGTTTCGTTGAAAATTTGTTTGTTTGTTTTTGGGTTTTGTTGTTGTTCAGGGGGAAGGGGGGGGGGGGTGAAGGAGAGACAATAATATTTGACCAGGATAGAATTAATGCTACTGTCTAGTTGGCAAAATAATTCAAACACTCATTAGACATATATAGCGTGCTCTTATAACCGCCCCCCCCCCCCTTTTTTTTTTATCATACATTTCTCCAACTATTCAGATATTCAGAGAAGTATATGAGGTCGGTGGTTTAGCTGTTGGGCCGTCGGACTCGGGATCTTAAGTTCTGGCTTCGAAGACCATTTACACACATTTCCTGACTCAATCCATGATTAAATTGGTATCCGACTAGATATATAGACAGTGATTGGTACTATTAGACTGATAAGGATTTGAGCATCGAACAGGAAGCCGCCTTGTATGCTTCCCAGGAAGCTAAGAACGTTTATGAGTGTCTTCTTTGGGTCTATCAGGATAATAATAGATTGTAAAACGCTTAGAGCTTGTATTGTGCCGAGATAAGCGCTTTATAACTGCTCTTTATTATTATTATTATTATTATTAAATTTTTCCACAATATTAAAAGCAATATTAAAATGCAATTATTATTGCATCACTCCGTTTACACGGGTGCCATGTCGAAAAAAAAAAAAAAAGGAAAGGAAATACATGATGGTAAGATCGCTAAACTAAATCTGAATTTTCAGGGAAGGGACAAATTGCGTGAGATCAATCTATAGTTGAATTCACAACTCAGTTATTTCTCACATTGAGAAGCGCTTCGGTCTGTTTGATATTTTCATCTTCTCAATTGTACTAAATAGTTCATATCCAACTAAGCAAAAACCTGGAAATCCCCGGCGGAGTAGTTGTACCCCCTGCTAAAAATGGAACGCTCTCTGATGTTTGTTACCGCTCCACCACGAGATCTGAGAACAATTGCCACCGGTCCCGTGCACTTTTTATGTGTTTTTCTATATCAGTGACGGTGAACAGTTTGGAATGTTTGTACCCCTTTCCCCCCCCCCCCCTCTCTACTAAAATTAGACGGGGATTTCCAGCCGTTCGCTTGGTCGGAATAAATCTATTGCCACACACGATTTCAGATAAAAATCTGTTCTCTCTTCCTCTCACATCTTGTTATATTTCTCCTGTTTCTGTCTCGCACGATCTCTTTCTCTCTTGATTTCACCCAGCTCTCTTCTTCGCCGGCCACTTACACAGTGTGCTCTCCCCTCCACTAGTTAGTTAAGTTAGTAATGTTGTGGCTACAGCAGGCATGGCACTATGTCGATCGCACCTGAGGAAAATGTACACTCGTGGCCCCCGTCCGCTTCATTCACCGAACCGTTGCTCAAGTGCCTTCTCTTTGTTGCCCGCCCCGGTTGGCCCTGCTCGGAGCGACTGGTCGGGCTTTTATCTCTGGTCCTGTGTTGCGGTATCCACTTTCCTGACCCTGCCTGGCCTTCTTTCAAATTGAGATCTCCACAGGACTGAAGGTTTATAATAATGTTAGACCGGAAACTGGCCGCAGGAGTCTGATGGTGTTCTGTGATGGCTGGTCCTTAACGGGGTGCTGATAATGTTTCACTTAGGCAGCGGAGGGCGAATATTCTAAGTAGGTCAAATACCTCCATACTTTGCACGTAGGCTATACATCATCATGAGTGACTATAGAGGATAAAAGCTAGCTCACTGGAACTTCCACAGCTGGGGAAATTTTTAATCATGCAACTCCATTATTTCAGGAGTCAATTTTAGGAGCAGAGATCCTGCTGTTACTAAATAAATGTGAGCCATTCATTAAATTCACATACTGACTGACTGATTGAGTGATCGATCGATCGATTAATTGACTGATTATTGATTGTCTACTTCAATTATCATCATCATAACCCCATCATTTCATTTAATTCCTTGTCAAGGCATCATCGCCAACATCAAAATCAACTGTTTTCTTTTTGTGTCGTTATTTCATGTATTATTGTTATTCATGACAAGAAATGATAAATCATCATTACTAAAAACTTAAAATGCCCCCCTTTTTTGTATTACTATTATCAATTATTTTGAACAGTTCTATTAAGTTTATCAAAAATGCCGCCCTATGGAGAATAAGGGCGGACTGCTTATCCGCCTGGAATCAGCAGGAAATACAAAAGACGGTGATCAAGTTCATTTTACTGTATTGGCCCGCATATGTAAAGCAGAAACAGATGAAATTAATTTCCACGGCAGAGTAATTCAATTGGCTGAAGCACTCACCGCATTTGCTAAATCTATTGCAGGAGAGAGCCGATCAAAGCTCAAAGATCCGTTTGAGGACGGTTTCCCTCTGATGTCAATAATTAATCTTCTTCCACCATTATCACTTTGAGGACGTGGATATGAAATTAAACTTTTATTTCTTTTTACCAGAATACCAATCACAGCAATGCATCAGTAAACAGCTAAGATCTTTGATGGCGAGTGCTATCCGATAGACATAAAATTGTTAATCTTTAAATAAAAAATAAAAACAAATCCACTCCTCAGTCTTCTGTTTGCAGGTGTACTGCTCCGCTAGTGATTCTCGTTCCCAATAGCGTTGTATGGTACATTATCATGTGATTTTCAGAGTACAATTGCCCGTCAATAAATTCAAATATGAGCATGGAGAAATTACAAGCTTTAATAACACTCAAAACAAAGCAAAGGTTTAATATCATTGTGACTAACAGATTCTTTCAATCAAAATTCCTCCTTTCTTTTCTTTCTCCTTCACACTAGTTAACCCCCCATCCCCCTACCCCCCTCCCAACACATATGCATAAGAAAAGCGAGTCAAATCTTAATCTTAAAAGATTTGCTGCAGATGGAAAACAAAATCGGCATCTACAAACTGTGATGCAACTAGAACTTGACTCTTTGGCTTCGTAGAAACATCAAGAATGGACAAAACAATATCGCCTGAAGAAATTACAACAGACGATGAGATGTCCTTTACAGAGAACCCTTTGATCTGGACTATCTGGTTGGTTCTTCCCACAGTGAATCCAAAGACTCTGCCTAAAACCTGGTGAGTCTACGAGTACAGTACAGACAAGTCTCTGGATCCAATAGTATTACAACTGAACAAAATGTTCGTGCCCTTTTATATTCATTAATTACTGTACGAGCTCTAAATTAGCCAATATCACATCGGATATGACAGTATCACTTGTTTGACAGACTAAAGTGTCTGACATTTAAATTTTAACTAAGCTCCGTTAAACTGTAAGCCTATTCAGTGAAATCGAACAGTCTGTATCATATAACAGTATCTGTACAAACAAAAAAACAAAAAAAGAAAGAAAACAACATTTCGACAATTTATCTCTATCACTGAGTCGACAATCTCACAATCTCTATCACTGAATCGACACTGTCAGTCTACGTATCGTTAAAAGAACGGCAAAATGCTAAGGTTTTCATCTCAATCGGAATCTCTGCTATTCCGCCCCGTGAAGAACGGTATGGTACTAATCTCTATCACACAGAGCCCCGCCTTTTATCTTGTCCAGATAGAGCAACGTCACCAGCACTGCAGGAATGGTGCACTGCTGCACCCACAAGAGGAAAGTCACACATCAGGGGGGGTACGGGGTGAATTGGTTCAGTTTTTTTGTTTGTTTGGTTTTCGTTTTTTTTGTTGTTGTCGGTGGTGTTTTTTTTTTTTCCTCTTTCCATCAGCATCACTGACTAACTCATTGACTGATAATCTACCCACCAATATCGGATAACTCGATACTGGGACGTGTTTTTCTTGGAAAAGTCTAGCGGGTGTGGAAAAGAAAGTGCTATAACAGAGAAAACATTCTGTTAGGTGGCAGAATCATTTTTCGGTACATTTACCCCTAAATTGAGAATGAATATAGTAATGATATTAGTACAATGTCAATGTGATGGACATCATGCTCTCACAACTATCCTGGCTTCCCAATCATTTCAACGCTCACGCATACCTGTACATTAAATATGGGAGTGGGTGGACGATTAAAGGGTAACAATACTAATATTTCTTCCGGAATCTTCCATATCCCAGTCCAATAAAATAATGCACGATTTGTTTTTTGGTTACCTAAACACTGAATCCTATACAGTGCTGAGTAGGTACATACATATTTCATGCATATCCCCATCTACCATCTCAGAAACTGACGAAAAATACATTGTGAAGAGGTCACATTTCCAAACCATTCTGTGAATTGCAGCCATGGAAGCCATTATGCTGCTCTGGCAGAACTGATAAATTGGGGGGGGGGGGGGGGGCAAAAAATTGATAAGAAATGTTCATGTAACCATAAAGGAACAAATCGATCCTGCATTGCAAATTTTGTGACCAGGAA
>JBCEWB010785320.1:0-16486 GCA_039654565.1 Peronia peronii | reverse complement strand
TAGATAGATAGATAGATAGATAGATAGATAGATAGATAGATAGATAGATAGATAGATAGATAGATAGATAGATGTTAACCCCTCTTGGCAATCCTATTATTTTTTTTTTTATACCTTTGTACTAGTGTTGGTTAATGTCAGCCCGGTTTGTAATTAACAATTTTATAATAATAATAATAATAATTATTATTACTATTGTTGTTGTTTTCAGGTGCTGACTGTAACCAGACTCGACTGTATTTTTACGAACAACACTACGATTCTTACAGGGATTTTCAGTTCCTGATGTTAACGCTCTAGCCAGTCATTGGATGCCAGCAACCGATGACCATCACATTCCCTACGCTATGGCTGTCCAGCCATTTTCTCGTCAAAGTGACGGAAGGATGAAAGGCTGCCAAAAGTCTGGTAGGAAAATGTCCAAGTAGAGCAGTCAAATTATGATCGGTGACAAGAATCATCATTTGCTGGGAAGTGCGGTGTGTGTGTGTGTGTGTGTGTGTGTGTGCGTGTGTGTTTGTGTGTGTGTGTAAAAGTTAATATTATAGTGCGTAAAATTATACTCCCCGCTCGCTTGTCATGCGGGCACATGGGTTTCCTGCGCATGCGTTATGGGGACATGAAAATGTGGACAAACCCGGATGTATAGTAGGCGTTGTGGTCACGTGGCCTGTTGACCGAATGTCCGAGAAAGAAAGAACTCAAGGAGCAAAGGGAAAATTTAATTGAAGTCTGTGTGTAAGTTATTGAGACAGGGAAGGGAAGGTTTGGTTTGGATTTTGTTTGAACGACGCATCACCACGTCACAGCCACATTATGAGAAAAAAGATAGGAGAGAGAGCGAGATGAACAAAAGCAAAGGAAGAGAGGATGAAACAGAGAGGACTGACAGAGAATAGACTGACGCTTGGAATGATACAGTGTTAGGTGATGCACGAACAGAAGTTGGGCACCGGCTCAAGCTGTGCTGCAATAGTTCACATTGTTTTATAACATTTCCACAGAGGTCATAAAATAAAGTTATTTTTCACATTCGTTTTTACTCTTTTACTTTTTCCGTCTTGTCTGGCTGGTCTGACACGCCAGATATTAAAATTATACAATGTATAAAAGCATACAAAATGTTGCCAATAAACTGAGACATTTAAAATGTAGAGCAAAAGCTTACATGATTATGCCAACAACAGCAACAACAACAACAACAACAACAACAACAACAACAACAACAACAACAACAACAACAACAACAATATTACCACTACTGCTATTGCTAATATTACTACTACTACTAATCATATTTTTCTACAAACCCTCAAGGAACTTCTCTTCTTCTGAGCTACTTTTCTTTCAACTACTCAGCCACGCATGAAGAATGAAAATGAAAGACAGAAGAGAAAGGTCTTCTTTACATAGTCATCAAGGCGCGACGATCATGTTTTGGAAAAGTCAAGAATTCTATTTCAGTTATGGAGCATATAAGCAAAACCTCTCCTCCTTCAGGAGGCAGTTAGTTCTACCTTGTTGTCAAGGCATGCAATGTTGTCTTAAATGCTCAAGTAGCTAAGCTTAAGCATTAGTTTTTTTTAACTGTCTTCTATTAAGAGGTGACATAAATAAAGAAAAACGTCCACTTCGGTGGTTTGATGGGACGAGTGTTCTTTTGAGAAGGCAACTGTAGAAGCGTAATGGTTTCTCATGAACAAGTCGGACGCTGAACTCTGATTAGAATGCTGTTGTTCGTTTTGTTTGTTTGTTTGTTTGTTGCCATATGATGATTTCCTTCCACTACTTTCATGCAGTCTTGTTTGTGCCCCGGATTCGACCATTTCTATAGTTGTCCTTAGTACTTTTGTGCATCTTACGCAAAATTTCTTGACAAATTCCTAAATGGTCCAGGTCTATGGGATGCTTTTCCTGCGTGAATAGAAAACCCTAATTATGCTATCATTTTCAAAATCAGACTTGTTTATTTTGCTACTTCTGCGCCACTGCCTGAAAAGACTAGGGCCTACTTCAAACCGTCGGCGCAGGTGAAAAGAGTTGTAGTAGAAATTTCAGTAGTTACTCTCGAAAGGACAATACAAAGCATGTGTGTTTTTATTGTACTGCTTTATGACTGATATGTAAAATAAGCACTACATAGACATAGTATAGTGTCGAAGTTATATTCAGTAAATGTATTAGTCTGTAATGCTTGATCGCAAGGGACAGCGATAACAATGAGATGCACACATATTTATTGTGTCAGTTTGAGTTTACTAACTCGCAATCTTTACAGACTATGATTTTCCCGGTCCTTTTATCGTGACGCTTTACTGTGCACGAACAACAGATGCTTAGGACAGAGATTTGTTTGTTTCCAACATGCTGACAAACTAGAACTCATGGTCAAGATTTGGCAGGGGATGGAGGGGGGCGTCCTGAATGTGAAGTGCTACAAAGACTCGCTCATTCGCCAACGGACAAATTAAACAGTCTCGTTCAATTTTGAATCAACATTCACTGGTATCAATAGGTTTTGCAAAGTGGAAATGTTTTTTTTTTCTATTATTAAACATAAACCATTTAACCTATTCCATAGAATTCAGCATGTTGAAATTAAAGTAAAACAGTGATAAGATAATTGAATTTTTCAAACGGTTGCCATGGCAACGCTGATATCTTGGATTTTGGTGTCTCTAAAATGAGTAATTTTAAAATCTATCTCTTCCGCCAAATGTCAACGGAACTTAATGAGACTTACAGAATATATTGCTTGACATAATCCGTAAAATCTTACCTATTTTCAACTCTTTGTATGCAAAAGAAAATTTTCTAGAAATTTTTGAGAATGCCATGCAATGAAATTTCAAATTTCGCCGTTGTTTTATTCATACTGAAAACCTATTTTTCTCTTAAACTTACCAGCAGAATAAGCTGCGCATTCGTACATTGTTTGGTCCTGTTGTGACAATGATGTATGCTAAATGTGGCTAGAATCGGTTTAGAAATGAAAAGGTAGGAGGCAAAATAGTGATTTTTAAAAAACGAGTTTGAGGAAAACGTGTCTATTTATTTATTTATTTTTTTACAGAAAGACTGTCACTGAGATTTTTTTAAAATCGGTTTTTAGTCTCAAAACAGCCCTATTTTGTTACATGCTAGCCCTCTCTCCATGACTTCTGTGTCTTTTGTTGGCCTTTCCTAGCTTTCTAGGCATATCTTTTCTCGAATTTTGCTCAGTAGTCGCCATCATTATAAGGGCTCCTATGGAGTCACTTCCGGGTTCTTGAGAAACTGTATTTTGCCCCAATCTCTCTGTCAAAACCAAAAGTGTCTTGACATTGACTGTGGCATAAAGTCCACAACTGAGCTCTGAAGCAGAAAAAATGATGGACAATTTACTATTTATAGTTTTTTTCGCCTCAAATTGATCATCCAGTGCCCATCACTGGAGCTCATGATATTGCTAGAAGAGGTCATAAACAAGTGTTTGATGATTCTTTGCTAATATATAATCAAATAGCGATGATCGACCTCTACATGTAGCAGCCAGAGGGGGCCAATTCCTGGTTGGCAGTAGGTCGGGATATCTGTTGAATGACCATGGGTCAAGCACGTTAGAAAGGGGATACCACTTTTTTTATACCATTTTTATGCTCAGAAAAGGCAGGACTTTTAAGAGAAAACAAAAACCCAAAATCGCATAGTTTTTTTTTCAGCATACTCTATATTTCAGGATATGCACCCCCCCCCCCCCTTTCCCCCTTTACAATAGCCTGATAGATATATCGTGCTCTCTGAGATTATACTGAAGAAAGTGCAGAGTAGATTAGCAAGGAGCATTTCACTTTACGTTTGTTTAACATGTTCATCATTTAATTATCGTAATCTTTCGAATCAATCCTCTCATCAATTAATTATTAATTGATTATCACACAATTTAAATGAACGTTCGCATGATTTAATGTTTTGCGTGAGAAACAGTGACATCGAAATATATTTCTTTTTGCCAAATTTCAAGACATTATGGTCAGTGATTCTCGAGTTTACACGGCTTTTGTTTGTTTGTTTGTTGTTTTTTTTGTTGTTTTTTCTTTTGTTCGTGTGATTGGAAATACAGATGAGTATATTTTATACAGCCTTTAAGGTTTACTGGAATATAAAATACAAAAGGACCCAGGATAAATTAGAAGATAGAATAATATACGGCAGTGGATTTTCATAAAAAAAGAAATTATGCCGAATAAAATACCAAGCCAAATAGACACCGCGCATTGTAGAGTGCAGTGCAACAATGTCAAGAGGCAAAACAAGGGAAACAGACGCCCTCATATGTCCATCCTGAATCTTAAAAGCTGAACGATCAGAAATGTTAATATGTTAACCTTATCGCATATTTCAAAGTCTAGTGGGAGTACATTAAAAGAAAAAAAAGGGAAATGAAATAGAAAACAAAAAGGATCCATATTCCATAAAGTGATTACTTTATCAATCTAGTTATTCTCCCTCTGTTTTCATAATAACTGAATTTTCCTGAGACACAGACTTAATAATATTATGAGCAGTACAGTAATCTCAAATACAGCTGTAACGTATCAGCGAAAGGGCATTCAACAGCTACCTGCAGTTATCTAGCAGCCAACACTTTAAACGAATAGATCTAGTCTACACAGCACGAGGCTAAAGATGCTTGGATAATTGAATTCACAATTAACTGCCATCTGATGGATTGGTGAAAAAACGACAGCACGAGGAATTTGCATAGGTTAAATTATGACTATCTTTGTTTGCTATACCTTTCTTATAATAAATAAATTATCATTTCAGACTTGACTACCTGCAGCAAAAACAAGGGATGATGCAAAATTAATAATATATGCCCATTGATGTACGGCTAATTTCATTCAGCATCAAAACCCTGATCTATTACACCTTTGCTCTTATCGTCATAGTTTTCTTCAGCTGTGATTGACAAAAGATTTACTAGTTTGCCTCTGGAAACGTATAATATTCTTCTCTCTTCTGTTCGTTATTAACTGTCAATTCTTCATCTTTGCTATTCTGATGTCCCGTGACCTCTTCTAGTTTACACTGAAACTAATGAAAAACAACTGTAGATTTTATCTGAAGAGTTGGATGTGATCCATCTTTTTTAAAACTGCCATCATCTAGAATAAGAAAAGAATAATATTACTCTTTTATCATAATAATATGTAAAGGAAGATGTGTCATAAATAGTGTTGGACAAGATTTTGGGACAAACCCAACGGGATTTCCCGCAGGAAATAAGCTTGCAACCAGAAAGTGAGGCAAATATGCGGCATTCGCAGTCTCTCGCCTAGGCAAGGTAAGATAAGATACCAAATGCTTTTAGCAATATTATTTGGCTTAAGTCATTTGACACATAAAGCTGGGTAGGAATGGACTAATTTATGCTTATGCCATTAGCCGGTAGTGTCAAATTTCGCCTCTAGGGTGTCAGTTTTACACTCCAAAATACTATCTGGATCCAACTCGACGCCCAGACTCTCAGCATTTCGACACAAGTCAACAAGATTCTGCTTGTTAAAACCATTTATCTCTCACTCGTAAATAATCTTGTATCTCTGAACAAGATTTGATTTTGAATCCCATGGTTACGATGGAATACAATAATTTCATAAAATACTGATAACTTATATAATATTATAACATATATATATTATTATATATATATCGGCCATCAAATACATCAACACAATCACAATGGAGGCTATGCGCTTTTGTTTACATGATTTTGCCTCATTTCCGGTCTGAGCCGAAAGCCATTGGTTTCGGCCGGAAGTACGTCATTCTCTTTCCTAGGTAATTTGTAATACTACTCACTACTATTATTATTTGGAGAGTATGTGGGTTCAATTGGTTGTGAGTCTGTCATTTACAGAGAAGAGTTTTTATCATAAATTTCCTATCCACTGTAACAGGGTTAAGCCAAGAAATGACAGAGACTTGTTGGGTCGATGGAATTTCCCAAAATATTGTCGAACTCAATTCTCTGAGATGGCCGAAAAGAAAGTTACTCACACCCTCAGGATCTTGTCCTTCATAAATGGAAAATATTATAAGCGGAGTCCATTTTATTCGCATTATGTTTCTCACGCCTGCTGTAGGCCTAATATAAACAGTTATAACAGCATGCACGGTGGATCCATAAAATATACGAACTGAACTATTATCCGTGTTTTATCCATTATTATCAATTTTATCCAGTTTTCCTATGAAGTACAAAGACTCGCTCATTCGCCAAGGGACAAATTAAACAGTCTCGTTTAATTTTGAATCAACGTTCACTGGTATCCGTAGGTTTCGCAAAGTGAAAAGGTGTTATTAAATGCTATAGCCAAAGAAGAGCACAGAAAACATCTGCAGGAAAGGATATTGCCAAAGAAAAATTTTATAAGCTCTCTTTGTCTAAAAGGAGAGAGGAAGCCAGTCTTAGAGGGGAGTTTGCTAATTAAAGATTTAGTTAAATCTCAAAAAATACAGGAAAACAAAAAAAAAAGTACTGGCGATATGTAGCATGGAAATCTGCAGTATAATGTGGCTTTTCAGAACTGAAAACTGTTAAATATCAAGACAGAATAACAATGCTTTTTTTTTCTAAAAGGATTTCTTTCAAATTTTAATACATTTCGATGTCATTTGTTTCAGCATATACACAAGTGTGCATTCTCATTTATCCCTGTCTTCCCCATAAAACGGATTGAACTTTGTCGAAAACTAGAAAGCGTGGAGAAAAATCCATGTATTCTACTATTTCAGACCGTAGCCCATACGGAAGAGTCATGCTAAATCAGTTGAAAAAGAACATTTATTCTCCTTCATATAGTGTTCAAAAAGTTCGTTTCGATTATTAATTATTCTGTGGCTTTTGAATTCAGAAACCAGAATTATCTGGGCTTTAAGTACCTGCCCAGATTAGTGAGATCTTTTTTTTTTTATAGCGTAGATTTGGATTTCCCAGACAATGGCTTCTCCTCCTACTCTTTATCCCATTTTTAACCGCCAAGGGTCTCTAATGTGTATAAAGTACACCAGGGCTTCCGAAATCTATTCGTCTTTTTTCGAAAAGAATATTCTGCTAGACATCGGGCTTCCCTTCCCGCAAAATCAGGGAACTGTTGAGTCAGTAGGCACTGAATAAGGAACTTGCAGGTCTTAAATCTTTTCCATCCTCTGGTGGGCTTCGAATCCACGGTGTATTCCTGAGGAGCAGACGGCTGGCCCCGCGGCCGCGGTGTTCCTCTTTTATTTCGAGAAAGGTGCTTTTAAAATGTTTACACCTTTTTTTTAAAGTCATGTTTGGTTCTAAGGATAAGAAAAGCTTGGGCGGCACGTGTGAAAATGATCGGGAAGTTTTCGTTTATGGTATCTTCAATTTTGTTTATGAACTTTCACAAATAAATTCGTTAAGTTGGTTGTTAGGTCCTCATATTTTATTTCATAAATAGGCTTACCATTAAAAGCGTTTTTGTTTTAATTGCTTTTGTTTTGTTTTGTATTGTACACTTTTTACGCTACTTTACTCACTTTTAATATAGAAACAGATGTGAATGTATAATATAATGCAAATTTGTGCAGAGGCCATACTACGATGGCAATGGTTTATGTGATATTAAATTATGCCCATAATTATACCAGATAATTAATGAGGACAAAATGTATTAAATTTAATAATATATATTATATACACGGGTTTGGAGAAAGGAGAGCGGTGGAGGGGCGATCATGTTAAGAGGAGGTGGAGACAAAAGGAGGGGGTGGGAGGACGAGGAAACTCAGAGGAAATAGATATGGCACGGAGTAAGTGTCAGGCTTAGTCTGTCTCCTTTTTCTACTGTAGACGTCCAAATTCCTGTCTCCCATTTGCTTCTTTTCTCCCTTTATCACCTTTATCATGTTTTTTCCTTTCTTTCCTTCTTTCTCATTTTTCCATTCTGTCCTTCACAACCTTTTTTAAGTTTCTTGTCTTTTTCGCTCTTTTCAGCTCTCGTTTTCTTATTCCTTTATCTTATATATAGATATATAGACACTTTATAATAATCTCTTGACAACTATTTAAAAAATTGCTTTCTCTTCTAAACTTCCACTAAAAATGAAAGAATGAAGAAAAGGAAACAGGCAAAGGGCCAGTTATAAGGAAAAGGCGAGTACACATAATTTTTGTTTACCATGTATGCTGCGTTATGAAAGTGACGAATCCTGCTCAAAGTTACAGATCAGGTACATATAAGACATATTCCTACATCATTCTACGAAGTCTGGTATTCTGCTAGTAAATAGCCTGATTAACTTCCTGAGGGGGAATACGATAAGTGACGCTCTTGAAGGCAAGTTTGCAAACTAATAATAATCCAGACAACTTAAACACTTTCATCCGCTTTCATCTTGGTGTATCAAAATTAGAAGAGTGCACTAAAAAAAAAAAAAAAGGTTTGCGACATGCTGCTGTGAAAGCGGAGCTGAAAACAATACTGTTTTTTTTTTTTCAAAAATAAAGAAATGGGGCCAATTCTCAACATTGATGTATCATAGATTTAAAATCCAAGGTAGACTTACACGAGGAAAATGCTGATGTCAAACATAAGAGTGGTCAAGTTTGTGTAAGAAAGATGACTTTCTTGGATAGGACATGATGACAGCAATTTGCCGCAATGTCTGTAATGAAACATAGCAAGTCCTTGGTATATCCTTGATCTGTCTTCAAAACCCACATAGATCATAAATCATAGATGGCTTTTATATAGCGCTTATTCCTGTACATGCTCTAAATGAAATCTATTATTACTCCGATAGACCCAATGGAAACGTTCTCAGCTACTTGGCAAGCACATAGGGCAGCTGCCCATAATAGTAATAAAAACAGCATTTATATAGCACTTATTCTCGTACGAATACATGGTCTAAGAGCTTTACAATCTACTCTTAGCCCGATAGGTACAAAAGAGACATTTATAAACACTCTCATCATTCTGAATAGCTTACAAGGCCAGCAGGCGATCAAACCTCATTAATCAAATAATAACATTCTCAGACTATAAATTACCGTTTTCCAAAAAGTGGTCTTATTGTTTGCTGTTTTATCTTTCTTTTATAAAACATGGACAAAGAGGGAGGGCTAGTCGTTTGCTTACTTTGCATTTTTCTAATAGTTCAGCCTCCTCCCTTTTCCTGGAAATTCCTGGCAAAATTTCAGGTATTTTTGAACATGAGTCTAGGAGAACAAATCAATTTTCTCTCTACATTTTCTGAAGTATCTGACGATATGCATTCATTGTCTGCGTTTACTTATACAATAAGTGTGGATGAACATAGAATGGAAATATATATCTTAAATTTCGCTTCCTCTTCGCTTTTCCTTTCATTTCCAAGACAATTATTTTTATACTGAGGCGGGCGGATTAAAGTGTAAAGGGGATACCGTGGGCCAGATATTAGACGTCTGCTTCTCGACGAAATATCGCGGATTCGAATCCTACCGGAGTACGGGAATGATTTGAACCTGCTTTTATTTTAGTGGTTCTCTGGTTTCTTAGGTAGGCGAGCCCGACGTCTAACTTCTCTGATAACGGCGAATATGTTTCGGAGGTCTGGCGTGGGTACATTAAGCTTATTGAAGAAGTTGAAAATCGAATGAACGCGACTAAACCGTTTCCCGGTTTCTTAAGTCGGGAAACTCGACGTCTAGCCTTCTCAGATACTGGCGAATATATTACGGAGGCCTCGTGTGTGTACGCTAAACACATTAAAGAAATCTTTGGCAGTTAGAAATTGGATGTATCGAGATAACCTCCATTAGGAGGTTGAAAGACGTAATACAGAACATAAAGAAATCGGATGAAGAGTAGAAAGAGACTCTGCTGGCCGGTTAAAATTTCCAAATTTCAAATTTCGATCTCATTTTCCCAAACTCGACATGCATTTAGAGCCGATACATTCTATATACGTCTTTCAATCTCTTGGTGGAGGTTATCTCGACAATCTTTAGAGCCGTGATAATCTTACTATATTGACAGGTCACATACAAAATAATAATATACTAATACTGTTAAAATGCTATAATGCCAAGACGTCCTTTTTTTTCCTTCATGAATTTGATATTCTACTAAAATAGAAATAATCCATTTTGTTCCACCTAAAGGAGATGCACCTTTGATCGCTAACATTATGGAACCATCAACATAATAAATATGAAAGAATGACATAATGGCATACAGCTATACAAAATATAGCTCGAAAGAGGCGAAAAACACCCCCCCAAAAAAAAAAAAGACATCCCATTTGTCAATAGAGTGACAAATAAATTCTGTTTATATGTAACACATATATTATGTACTAGTAATATATGTCATGGATATACCAAATAGGACTTTCTGACGCTTGTGATTCCCGAGTAATATGCAACTGAAGACGTCTATAAATCATTCTCTCAGTCTGTGCATTTAATGCATTATTTCCACTTAAAACACTATCCTTAGGAGAATGAGTAAATCGGTCTGTGCTGAAATACCTCCTCGATTTTTAAAATTGCAGTCAATAGACGACATTTTAAACTGTAAAATGCTGTCAGATCTCACTATCTATTTTGGTTACTGAGTTATCTGCAGCTGGAAATGTCCATGAATCGCCTCTCAGTCTATGCGTTTAGTCTTATTTTCTTTCAGATATTACCTTCATTCAGATAAATATGACATGCAGTTTTATCGTGTAACGCTTTGCTACTGTGACAAAATTTAGATTATATTTAGATAATATTAGATAAATAATTAGTAACTTTTCAATTTCGTTGACATAATATGAATATATGGTTATATAATAAAAATAACAGAGAGCATTAATTTTGTACTGAGCTTAGTCCGTACAATACAGGCGCTAAGCGCTTTACAATCCAAATTTATTTACCCGACAGACTCAGTGGAAATACTGACAGACGTTCTCGGTTTCCCATGCTGACCTAGGTCAAGTGAGGAATTGTGTATAAAATTGCCTTTCTTGTCATGACTAATCATGGATCGAACCCGAAACTTTTTAACCCGAGCTCCACTATCAGCTCTAGTCTTAACTTCCGGCGAGATAACCGTTCCAGGGGAGGTTGAAAGGCGTATCAAGAACAAAGCCGAAAAAGCTCTAATCTTGGTATGTCTAGACATCTATATGCAAAGACAGAACATTTTATTTACATTGAGTTCTTTGGAATGCGGAGATAAAGCTGTTTGAGGTCCATGATTCAGTCCGGGTTATTTATTTATTATTTGTTCATATTGCCATTGTGTGTGTATTTAGAAAATCTTGTTTCTCGTGTCTCCCTTCTGCTACTATAACTAAATATAATATTCTCATAATAGACATTGCCACTACAAATCCAACTGCTAGTGTTGCTGCTGCTACCACTATATTATCTATTACCATAACTATATCATTACAACTGCTCATTACTGTTTCATAATATTATGCTAATAGCTATTTTATTGTCACAGTTGCCACACTGCCTCCTCTATCATTTCTACTATTGTTTTCATACACACACCGCTACTATTGCTCTTACTACCATTTCTACTAATTATCACTATTGTTATCCAAGCTACTATCACTGTTACTATTACTGCTTATGCATAGAGTGCACATCTTGGTCCATTTGCTTGGATAGAAATCACAGAATATTCAAGTTAAAACACTGTTTCATTTGTTGAAAGAGAAATGAAAGCCACATTTTCAACTCTTGATTCAGATTTTGACTCCATTCCGCTAATTCAATTTCCTGAACAAAATTTCGTTCTGGTTACACTATTAAAGAATCGGAGGTGGAATCGCGGTTCAGACATGGCCGGCCTTCAGGAGCTTCGGTTATCATCGAATGAGGAGGAGGACTGTTTCATTATTATCACCCTGAAAGTGTCATTATCATTACCTGAAAGTACGAGACGTTACGTTACGCTTTATTCACGCTTTTCAACTATCTGTGGACATCTATCCTGCCGGATAACTTACCGGACCACGGACAACTTAGAAAAAGAGAACAAGAAGAAGACAATATTCGGAGTGGGTTTTCACCTATTAGTGCATATTCATCACCAAACATCAAATCGACAGTCAAACTTCTCTGCTGATCTGCTTTCACAAATGAACGAAAATGGATTTTTTTTCTGTTTGCGTTGAATGGTGCGCAACTGATCGGAAAATCGAATCGAAACAATTTTTGTCAATTTTCTGAACAATGTAAACAATCGACTTTCAACTCCTTTAGGTGCCCGGAATTGAAAACAGAAAACTGAACAATGTTAACACACCTTAAGTGACTCTCTGACAAGCATTAACAATTGACACAAAGCAGCTAACTCGACACTGGCTCGAAAACAACAAGAGAATCTTGCCTTGGAAGGCACAAAACTTTAACTATACAATTTTTTAAATGAGTACAACTCTGCCTCATGCCATTTATAGAAACTGGAATTTCAGCTGACTAGTTTACAATTGTTTGAAACTTATATGGGGAGATTTGTGCCTGATGTAATTTACAGATATTTGTTTCACAATTGTTTGAGACATATGGAGAGACAAACAGTTTTTTTCCTTTATAGAAAATCCAGAGGCAGGTGGTCCAAGTCCAAGCTATTGATATGATCTTTGTCATAGCCAGGACAAACATATTTATGTGGTGGAGGTAAAAAGAAAACTAGAAATATCTGTTCTAAGAGTCATGCAAAATGCCGGGGTCAATAATCTAAGTAAGAGCACAGGAAATAATGAATACCTGCAGTATCCAACATAACGAGCGATACTATAACTTCCTCGCCAATTCTGAGAATCGTCATGACATCACAAGACCACACAGGGATAGACACCTGTTGGATGCAAGGCGATCATTGGCTTCAACATAACCACCTGCTGTGGCAAAATAAATGCAGGAGATCACAATAACGTTTGTTGAGGATGGAAATGTTATCGACAGGTCGATTTTGAGCGCCTAATGGGCAGCCGCCTATTTTGCTCTTCATACAACTGACCAGAAAGCCGCCCACAGACGGCTGAAAGGTCGAACTAAAACGCAACGTAATGAGCCTGAGAACGCAAGGGAGTGTCTGTCAGGACACCAATAGATTGTAAAGCGCTTATAATCCGTACTGTACCGAAAAAAAGCGCCACATCAATCCCATATCTCTTATTATGAATATTACAACACTGTTTTGTTATTACATCGATATGATTCATTGCCTTTGAATTGCTGGAAAGTCGCTAGACTATCGCTGGACAGGAGCACACATTGCTCTTATATTGCGCCTCCGCTCGCGAATGCTACCGTACGAATGCGGTTTTGAGCATTAAAATTTGTGATCTCAGTTTGTAAAGATGAATTACCCAATTTCGTCCATTCATCTGGCATCTTTCGCACCTGTCTGGATAATGCATAAGCTATTGGTTCATACTGAGTTGAACAGGAGTCTTAGGAGAGTCCATTGCTCTTTGAAAGCCGATGATTTGATTCGTTGTGAGTTGGAGAGATGGTACGGCACCTCCATTACATAAGAGCCTGTCGGGGATAATGGATCTCTGGGTGTCATTGCCTAGTGAAAAGTATGGAAGTGTATGAAACGGGGTGGATTGTTCACGTGAATCATAAGCACATTAAATGATTTTCCGAACGTGAGCAACAAGTTCCCAGGTCTCTATAACATTTCCAGTCAAAACTTTATGTAGATTTAATATTCTGAATATCAGTCACTGGATTTAAGATATGTAACTTTTAAGTACATAGTCATTCTGTGTGAATTTGTGTCTGCATACATGTACTAGAAAAGTCGAAAAATGTGTGGTGTTTTCTGGCAGAAGAGTTAACAGTTCAGAACCAAAGCTGTCAGCTGTCGGATCATAACGATGCATTAGCCGGATATCTTAATACTCGTTTGATGTTTTCTATGTGACATATTTATGACAGTTTATCCCTTCTTGTGACAGTTTATTTGCGCGGTGGAGTCTTATGGGTATCCTGCGCTTTGTTGGAAAGGAGTAGGATCAAATCTCGCATGTTTTTGTTCTGCCTGTCTTTAAGACCTTACATCACACTGTATCTTTGTCTTTCTTTCCTTCTATCTTTCCCTGTCATTCTCTTGTCCTTTCTTTCTTTCTTTTTTCTCTTTTTTGTTTCATTCTTTTTATTCACTCTTTCTTTTATCATTCTTTCTTTTTTTCTCTCTCTCTCTCTCTCTCGCTATATTGCTTTCTTTGTCTCCCTCTGTCTATTTTTTTTCTGTGCATCGTTTTAATGAGAGCAATATTAAGAAGGGCCTTTTCCCATTGTGACAGGCTAAGGCTTCAGGATATTTGATTTGTCAAGCACTTATGACGACTGAATTCTTATCAAACATTTGATCGATATTATTGATTTCTTTCCCGATACATCTATACGAATGTTCGTCATAAGTTTGATCAATCAGCAGCCACTTACTCAGTTTTATTTCGATATTTTGTTAAATTTCACCACTTGATAACCAACGAAAAAAAATGCATTATTTCAGATTAAGAACCGCCAGTATTGGAAGAGGATTACTTAGGACAGAAAAAAAAGCATTCCAAGTAATCAATTCGTAATCTCAGAATACAAAAGGGTGTGATATTGCCTCTTGAAAACAGTAAAGTGCCACCGTAACAGAAGCCCAGAAAACAATTCAACGAGCCCTCTTGCTGACTTGATCCTTGAAGAATCCTGGCCCACTATTTCCGCCCAGGCAACGCGTGGCTGTGACGAATTACATTTTATATAATATCTAGGTCAAAAGGACAGCTGATAACGTTACGTTACAATGTCTATACGCCTGACATCCATCCGTGATGGCTACCTTGACGGATCGTTGTACAAAAGTGAGATCAACCTCGACGAGGCCTGGCACGAAAGGAGGGGGACCATAACTGACACGCGACTAGAATGATCTAGCGTCTTTGTTTTGCTTTCTTTTTCTTTTGTTTTGTTTTGTTGATGACAATCACATCTCCCCTTATCCCTCCCCCCGCCCCCCACCTCTTTTCTCTTCCAGACCGTCCGACCGCTGTTTACTTCGTCAGGTATTGGTCTTCATGGCTTGTCCTACCTCTATCCTCTTCTTGTCATGGTGCCCATGTTGTTGCCGTACTACTGGCTTATCTATCCTTACTCTGCATCACGTAGATCTGTCTTGGTGGTGAAGTCGTGAGCGCCCTCCCTACTTAGTGCCGTCACCATGCTACTCCAGATTGCCTCTTTTTATCCTGTGTGTGAGGTGCATCATTTCCGTCCTCCTATCCTCAAGGTTTTGGTAAAATTTTCATGTTCCCTATTATCACATTTAAAGCTTTATTTACATCTTTAAATTTAAATTTAACTCGTTTTCAGTTTGAAAATAGTTATATCATTTCAGTTATATTAGTTACTTTCAAGTTTCCTTGACTTTTAAGGGTATTATTTTCTTTTTGGATATTACTCTGTTCTACTGTTGGTTTATCGTAGACTATCTTTATTTGCCTCGGATCCTTAAGATTTTTTATTTACTCTTTCGGTGTTCTAGGGGTGGTTAATTTTTGTTGCATTTTAAATAGGTATTATTTACATATATTACAGTTTAGTTTTAATGTTTGATGTTCTAGACAGAGGAGTCCTGAATCGGAGGGGAACATTGGTTCCAACATATCCGGCTTTGGCTGTGTTCCCATGTGCTGACCGGAGACCCTGTAGAGTAACCTTTGTTTGCGTATTTCCTATTTCATTATCATGTTATCGGCAGCAGGAGTCTCGGGTCGGGCAGAAACATAAGTTCTAACCTACTCGATTTCGGTTGTCTTTACAAACCCCGGGCCGAACATAGACCAAAGAAGCTGTCCATAGAATGCTAGCTTCCTCTCTCGCTCTCTGCGCAGCGCGTATACCACCATGGCTTCCGCTGACCAGCTGAGGTCAAACCTCACAGCAGCGTCGTCCTATTACCCGTATGCCTAGCTATGAACGGCTCACCTCTCTCTCCCTCTTCCTTCGCATCTCTTGATCTTCCTTCTCTATCTTTTTGCTTCTCTGTATTAGTAACTTTATAGACCTCTGTTTTTGTTATATTTCAAATCAGTCAAATACCGGCACTCAAATAAGTCGATGAAAAAAAAATGTCTTTACATTTTCAGATCTGGCATTAGATAAGGTTTAGTTGCAGATACTTGCATTAAAAACACGGATGTAAATGAGTTCCATCTATAGTGACAACGGATTAGATCTCGATCTGTGAAATGCAATATACTATTGTGTGATTGATATATATATATATATATATATGATCCATTGCCAAATAAGAGAAAATTCTATAGGTCATGTGATACAAGTAAGAAAAATAAGGATTTTACAGTTCTCCCTAATCAATGTAGTGAATACAGCAATATGAATGACTTAGTTATGAGCACGCAAACTTTCAGAGCAATTGGTTACAAAAAACTATTTTTTTAGACAATTGAA
>JBCEWB010785319.1:0-33944 GCA_039654565.1 Peronia peronii | reverse complement strand
CAACAACAACAACAACAACAACAACAACAACAACAGCAACAACAACAACAACAACAGCAGCAGCAGCAACAACAACAACAACAACGAACAAACAAAAGATTAAACAAAACATCAAGGAAAGAAACAAATAAACAAACCAAAAATTAATACTAAAATGGGAAGGGATGCCTGTTCTGAGAGTGATTTTTAAGTGCTTGAACAAAGAGCTTTTAAAGTTTCAAATTCGGATTCAGCATGCTCAGATTAGATGAAAACTGAAGAATATTTTTTCTCGTTTTTATGTCGGGTTACCATGACAGCGCCGCCATCTTGGATCTTGTGTCTTGAAAATCAGTTGTTTTTCAAAAGCCCCCAGACTCCTAGAGTATTGACTGTAATCATCTGAAAATTTGCTCATTAATAAAACAATTCTATTGAAAGATAAATATGTATTTATGTTTTGTTTCTATGACATACAATGCCTGCCAGAAATTTTGAAAAGATGAGTGTTGACGGATATAACTATAACAACATATAGTATAGTTGTTGATAGTCTGCTGTTTTCTATTATACATAAAGATAGAAGGGATTGTAGTTAATTAGTCCTTGTATACTATATATTTCTGAATTTTCACCCAAATTTTCAATTTTCTTTCGAAAACGTGAATCAAATTCAGAAAAAAAACGGATGCATATTATTGAAAGACATGCTAAGAGGAACAGATATTCAACATGTCAAGTCAGTTTTAAAAAACAACAACAACAACAACAACACAATTTAGGAAACATAAGTGAAAGAAAAGCGAACATTTTGAGAAAATCATAATCTAAATTTCTTGACCTTTTTATACAATTCCCAGAAAGTGCCTCGTTGGTGGTGTTTTGAAGCACAAAACAGAAGTTTCTGGCTCCATGGGTTATTTTCTGATATCGGAAGTGGTCAAAGTGTCTAAAACTGGCAAAACCCTGGTTTTTGCTATCATGATCCCAAGACTTTATTTTCGATAAAAAATAAATTTCAGTTGACATGAGGGGAAAAAAGAAGAAGAAGAAAAAAAAAAAAAAAACAGGCATAAAGCAGACAATGTTTATCAATAAGACCCATGAACGAAGACACAGCCTACCAGTGCGTGTGTTGCTATCGATGCAGCCAAGGCAGTCGTTCAAAGACTGGTCTCGTTACCCACCAGAGGACACGCCGACTGGTATTCAGAATGTCCAAACAATTAGTTTTATAACTTTGAAGTCCTGGTCATCATCAGAGTAGATGGAAAAGAAAAAACAAAACAAAACAGAACAAAAACAGTCAGGTTGGGAAGACCGATATTGTCACTGAATGGGACAGCCAGTGTCCTGAAATAGCGAAGTTTAGCAATAGCAGTTATAACTCACAACAAAGATCTAAATAAAGAATACAATTTTTAATATGTTTATCTCAAGTGATAATATGCAAATAATGAAACGAATAAGTGTAACAATAAAGATATGTCAAACACATCTGCAAAGATTTAAACCGATTTTACTGAACAAATTATCATAACAAGATCATAGTTATTACCAAAGAATATGATAGGAAACGACAACCAACCAACCAACCAACCAACCAACCAACCAACCAACAAACCAACCAACCAACCAACCAACCAACCAACCAACCAACCAACCAACCAACAAACAAACAAACAAACAAATAAACAAACGAACAAACAAATATTTAAAATGTCCAACATTCATTCCCTGAAATGAATAATAATGATAATAATAATAACAATAATGGTGATAAGAACAATGATGATAATAATAATTGAATTGTCTCATCAAGACTGCATTCGTCAAGTAAACTACTTTCTCTTCATTATTATTTTATGTCGTTAACCGCATGATACTGACGTGTGATTGTTCAGTAGGATTGTTATATTTTCTTAGCCATTTGCTTGTAAAGGCTCTGAAGAAATGAATCCCATGATCAAAGATAACAATGAGCCTTTTTTTTCTCTTAGAAAGGTAGGTTACGTCCATTTGCCAATACAAGAGTATAAAACAATGCTCTTGTTCTCTGGCATAGGGAGGTAATCTGATTGACAGTAAAAATGGTTCATGATGAACTAGCGATCCAGTCGGTATCTTTCAGCGGTCTATCTTGACCACGCAGACATCTATATGTTAACGGTCGTGATTTTCCAAACTATAGCTTTACGACGAGGTTTATACTTATGATGGTAGTAATGATAGTTGTTATTGATGCTGGTGTTGTTTTGTTGTTGTTGATGTTGTTGTAGATATTTTAGTAAATAAAAGCTTTTGATGTATATTATTGTAATTCAATGAGTTCAGTTGTGTATTCGTTTAGAATTTATTGTTAGCATTCTGTACAAATCAAAGAATAATTTTTAACATCCCTGTCGACACTAAGGCTAAATTAAGGATGGGAAAAAGACAATCCCTTGACACTAAATTAAGGATGACAACGACGATATGAAAAAGACAATGCAAAATTAAATATAGACAAGATGAACTCCTGAAGTTGCTCCACGTTCCTGGTAGCTGGTCTTCAAGTGTTTATCAAGAAAGATAAATGTGTCATCATTCACATCCCTCTCGCCAAGTGATCTGATAGTCAAATCACAAAAACATGAACGATAGGCGTATAAAAATAAATAAATAAATAAATAAAACCAAGCAAACAAAGAAAAAAAAAAGAAAGTAACAACAACAACAACAATAACAACAACAACAACAACAACCACAACAACAACAACAACAACAATAACAACAACCAACAACAACAACAACAAACATGGATTTCATCTTGTTTTGCTGATCTTTTCCCGTGTTTGTTTAGCCCTTGATAGCATCTCGTTTCAAGCCGGCCAAAGCTATAGCTCCGGGAGACTACTATGAGCTTGGAGTATCTGCTAGCATGCTTGCTTTGATAAAGCATATTTGTCTCTCGGCCAGTCGAAACGAGACGTAAGTTGCTGGGCTAGAACGACAAATTGGGCTTTGAATGTGATGAGGGGGGGTCAGACATCGATTTTTATTGCAGAAATCAAAAGTACATTCATTTCTGAACAAGACAATATCGGTCTTACCCTCGATTTATAAATATTTCTTCATTAAAGTCGGGGTTTTGTGAGGTAGGTATGTAGATTTACACATTCGACCGTTCATTTAAACTCAATTTTCTCGGAATTTCGGTCATTGCTGGGCGGTTCTCCCTTGTCCCTTTAAACTGCAATATCTCTGGCTAGAATAAAGCTAGCTCAAAACTTTTTTCACCATCTGAAAGGGTATGAAATAAGCTTTTACATGATATCAAAAACCCCATATGGTGAAAAATCGACATACGTCTCATTTCGACTGGCTGCGAGACGTTTCCTCTTAAATTTTCTTGTCAGAGATAATAGCGCTTTAATTTTACGACATCCCATTTAATATACATTAAAAGCGATCAACGAAATACAATTCTTTAAAAATGAAGTGATAAAATAGATGCTCTTTTCATATGTTTTACAGTTAAATTGAATGATTGGAAAGATGGATGATATAGAGCGTTTTGTAAAAGGAGTTTAATGTAGGACGTGGCTGGACAGAGAGACAGAACAGATTCAGCCATTCTGCCAGAAAACATGATGACTCTATGGTCTATGACAGGCTTTCTTGAATCTTTTGGGAGCTCAGTACGTCTTCCGGATTTCCCTGAGGTTGCGGACTGTCCCGTAAGCTGCAGATGATGAGAACACCTAGTGAAGAGCAGCTTGCTGTATAGTAGAGAGGCATGGCCGGGTTGCCCGTGACGTCAATGAGTGGTCCCATCAAAGCTAAGCAAACTGCCAACCCTAAGGGCAACATGGCGGCCACCAGCGCTATCGCAAGGCTGGAATCTTTCCCACCGCTCTAAAAAAGCATAAATAAATAAATAAATACATGTATTACGAAACATACATTTTGATATTCCCTGATTGTAGTAAATTATTGAATTGAGGATATAGCTTTGGCGGGATTAACATCATACGATCGTTAAATTACTCGGAATAAAAGTTTGTGGATATAATATGATGTATTAAAGGAATAAATCTTACTGGTTTTAAGATCCTGGAAAAGATATTATGGGGATGGTCTCTAGTCCCCTTCAATCTCCGATCGGAATCCTCGGTCTACGTATCAGGACCCTTCATTTCTTCTACTATTTTACTTGATATTCTTATATTTCCTACACCAATCCCGTTTCTTAGAGCTTTATTTGTACAACAAAGCTGACTTAAGAACTTCATCACAATCGAAAGATCTCCGTAATTAGAAAGAAAAACAAGTAATCGATGTAGCCTCATTTTGCACTCTATCTTTCTTTCTACCGCCTCTTTATCTTCTCTAATTTCAAAATTATTTTCCACATCGTCATCAGTGGGAACTATTTGCTCTAACATCATTCAGATTATTATACATACACATATATTTATTATATATTATTATTTTCTAACAGTCATCTGCTGAACAGCTCAAGCGTGAAGATATTAACAGAGCCTAATACATATTTATCTTCCATTGAAAGCTTTCAGATAGCCCATGCTGACAATATTTAGATGTACACGTAACTCTGGGGACTTAAAAGGTACCTAGAACCTTTCCCTCCAAAAGAAATTAATTTTCATGACTGACACTAGAGCTGTCTTAATAAAAATTACAGCTTTATGCAGTATTACGGGAGTACTACGTAGGGCAAAGCATCTATGATTTCATGTAAATTTCATAGGTGATACTCCCATACAAAAATAACTTACTCGAAAACTGACCGTTTCCATCACGAGGAGCAGCTTCCTCTACCAAAGTTACCTCCCTTTACTGTTCCCACCGCATACCCTATTTTTAAGGTTTCTTAATCCAGACCCGTTCCCCTCTTTCAACGTCACATAGATCGTCAACCCAACTATCTATTATAAATTAGCTCAAAACTGTAACTTGTCAGACAACGGACTTTCTCTGCAAGTGTGGGTGGCAGGAAGATGCGACACGTGGAAACTCAAATCCGGAAGTAAAAATGCTGCAAAATTTAGGGCTTTTTTTCCCCATCAAAATGCACTGAAACTGAGTCCATTGTTCTTAGTGCTCTCTGAACTTTTGTTGTTGCAATACTTAACTACATACAGTAATGATCTGTAATGGTTTAACTGTGCAGTGAACAAAGCAGTGAACAATGTGAACAAAGAAGTCCAATACCTCCCAGCACGTGATAAGTCACAATGTTAAACCTATGAAACGACCACTCTCACCATGTGATCACTGGAAGACTCAGAACGAGTTCACTGAGTAGGTTAACCAGTTGAACTCTACAGCCTGGTACACCTGGCAGATTTTCCGGTGTCAAATTCCCAGCAGCCCGGTTTTCAGGGCTGACACACTTACCCAGTCCTAGGTGCCCACTACAGTTAGAAATAGATCTAATAGGTCGCTTTACGGCAAGGACATTTAGAACTGCGGTGATTACATACGTCTGCGTCATGATCGCGTTTGAGGCTTGTGTTTACAAAAGATTAAACATGAAACGAAAAATGTGCGTTCTCGGCCCAGAAGGCCTGGGACATGTGTTTTTCTGGCACTGGTGACCAGGGTTCAAAGAGTTAATTTCAAAATGCGTGAAACTGGACACACTGTGAAACTGCCTGTACATAACTATGCATGGCTGAGCAGTACAAACCCGAATGATTGCGAACTTGTGTGCCAGAATGTAAGGGACCGAAAATATGACAGTCTTGAACACTCCAGTCCAGACGACGGCTAGGAAATAGGACCACAGTGCAGCCGTCAGAGCACACAGTAGGTTGACCACAACGTAGACGCCAGCAGCCAGTAGTATCTCCATTTTCCAGCCTGGACATGGACAGATGGCATAAATGATCTTAATGGCTGTATAGGAACAGCAATCAAAATGATCAATTTATGAATATGTCGTTGGTTAAAATATCCATCATATATGTATATTAATACATGTATATTTTCCCGACAGACTCATCGGATGGTGAATAGTTTTGAATGAAAGGAAAACTCAAAGAACCGCTCTCAAAAGCATCAGTCAATATTTTGAATTTCGTTTATAATCAGGCAATATGTCTGTTGAAATCTAATATGTTATAAAATGCATGATTAATTTCAAAATACAGCGATATGCTTTAATTCAAAATTTAAAAATGTCACAGTATGTTTCGTTTTCTCAGCCCACAATGATGAAATGGATCATAACAAGAGATGACCAGGCCTATGAAACTGTTTCCATCAAATCACATTTTTGTCCCTCAATAATCCTAGTATACTTTGGTTCAAAGTCAATTGCATAGATCAGATCCACATTATATTTCCCCTATTTTCTTTGATTGAAAGGGTTCTTTTTCTCTTTAATTTTTGGTTTTCTCAAAATTTTGTGACAGATCACAAAGGAAAGGAAAAACATGTATTATTTTGAAGGACTTATAATGATCAAAATCATTTACCACTGTCATTTGTTAAGTGCACAGACCTTTGTATGGAAAGCCAAAGTCAGGAAAGTATATTTCAATTATTAATGTATAGTGAGGTCTCTGGCGGCACTTTCATGCATGGACAATTAGTATTAAGTTTCAAAGTGACACACTAGAACCAGCTAACGTACCTAATTTTGTTAACAACTTTTCGTGAAAGGCATTGATGACAGTGAAGCCAATGTAATAGATAAGCGTGCCCAGGGAGCCGGTCTGGATTCCTTCCAGGTATTTATGATAGACTGGGCTGTCCACCGGTGCCGCGGGATCTCCGCCAAAGATTTCTTCACCTTATCGTTTACACAAAAGCCATCAAATATAAGAATTGCAAGATTTTTAATATTCGGAACAGATTCATCTTTATTTATTTATCTACCTTTAACACTATTTTCTTACGATTTTCAGACACTATCATTATCGTAAAAATATATCTTGGATCCTTCGCTTGTTTTATCTGTGTTTTTACTTTGTTTTTCCTGGAAATATAAGCTCAGTGCAGTCACAGAAGTAAATAAAAGAGTAAACGTAGCAAATAAGTGGCTTTATGAGTATTTCATTTTGAAGAAAACAGTTTTCTTACCCACAAAATTCACTGAAAACGCCTCAAAGCTGTAGGATGCCCCAAACAGGAAAAACATGGAAATGTTGATGATAATTTGTTGTTTATATCTCCTGAAAAAGTCCACACATTTTTTCTTTGACACCAGAGGAGGTTGAGGCTCGTGGATATCTAATAATGAGGTAGCCAGATGGTTGTCGTTCGCCGGACATTCAGAGTTGCTTGGCAGAGTCATCTCAGGTATCATCACATCTTGGGGATCTTTCACATCCGAATCCTCGCCTGAGTTCTGTAAGTCTGAATCTGAACTGAAAAAAATGTTGAACAACGAGTTGTTGCTCAACCACTGTACATATCTGTCTCTGAGCCGCGGCACTAATTATATAACGACGTCATTCCCGTCTTCCAAATAAAAACTAACAAGATATTTGAACACTACATATAAAAGAGCTTTAGGCGGGACTAAAGCAGATCGAAGAAGGTTGTACTGTGTTTGTGCTTTCATAGTGTTAATCCTTAATTTTCGAAGTGGGAGTGACGTAATCAGCCGTTTAAACAGAGCCGAGACTGAAGAGATCGGAGACGAATGCTCTATATTCGCATACTTAATTGTGTAAGAATTCTGTTGGTTCAATGGCTAAATGTATCAAGATCTTCATTCTGTTCTGACTTGGCAGAGACCGCTGAGAACAGATCAGTTCAATACTAAACTGCGACATCAGGATGCCAAGAAAACCTGGACAAGAAAATGATTCTGTGGCAGAAAAGTCATGACGTCCTGACCGACTGTCCCATGATAGCAGCACCGCATTCAACACTTGACGACGTTTTCTTATGATTGATAATCCCCTTTCTCTTCAGATTATACGCGTGTTCCCATATAACCTTTGTTTGAGATTTATTTCACGAAGAAATTATCTGTGTCTTTTTTATCAAGTCTCCACATTCAGCACAGCATATTCTCAGTAATGGTCACGGAAAACACGCATAATATTGAACTTAGTGGCACAAGAGACAAATACAATAGATTGAAAACCTTTATGGGAAAGAGAAATGAAAAATGTCAATAAAAATCGTTGACGATGTTACCAAAAATAAAAGATCAGAACTTTTTGTTATATTTTTAAATCCTTCCATCCTACAGAAAGGTGTGGAATAAAAAATTGATCAAGCAGAGCCTAAACCCTTTTCTTTAAAAAAATAGTTATTTGGGTCATTGGTGAGTTTGCGTCACCCCATGAACCCTTTCTTTAGATGTCTGTATAATTGTATGAATTAGACAGCTTTTTCAGCACCTGAGCAGCAGATCTTTATTCATCTTTCCAAATGCAAAGTGCTAGCTAACTATCGTTATCGAATGTACATTAATCGTTAATAAAATAAATTTAAAATAAAAAATAAATGTTGATTTTCTTTTAACGTGTGCAATAATTGGGTGTTAATGCACAAAACAACGGAGAGATAAAATCATTGGCCAGCTAGAAAAATTTAAAGGCTGTTCATCTAAAATTTGGTGCAACGACGATTTTCAATAAGTACTGATTGTATGGTCTCAATCCCCTACAACAGATTAATGTCACAAAATAAACAGGTGGAGTGATGTTCAAGAAAGGAAAACAGATTTAATGAACCGATGTTGGGAATAAATTCAGGATAAGCCCTAACTGTCCTTATCTACCCTATGATAGTTCCATCCAATGACTACTACATAGAACACGATTTTTGACGTGGCATCATCAGCTCTATTTCCCACAAGATGCAATAGTACGAACATATATTTCGCACAAAAAAATTGTGAAATTTATGTACAATACCCAAGCCCGCATAATTTGCACACTGAGGTAGCCGTGCTTCCTCCCCCCCCCCCCCCCTCCCCCATTCCCCCAATCACTTGCACACTTTCATCTACAAGGACCCCATGTACCTATTCCCCTAGTAATCCTGTCGCATTTCCCTGGTTAATACGATATTCCACCCTATCCCTCTCCACTGCAGACCAACACGTGATAAGCTTACTTTCAGATGGAGCTATCCAACGGCGGGTGTCTAGTTTGAAATCTGGAGACAAGAGTTTTCATTATTTTACTTACTTACCTGTGTCTGAGACAATTCTGAAGTACTGCCCTCTTGAAACAAAACATCGCATATCCAGAAAATAAAACTTTACAGGAGAGCCGAAAAAACTCTTTAAATCTGTTACTCACTTAATAATTATCCTATTACAGATTCAAATATAAAATCCTTAGTTTCCAAGATACAGACATGGGACCAGAACAAAAGATACATCCTGATCTCAGGAATTCGAATCTGACAAAAATCTAATTTGACCTAATTATATATTTGCACCGTACTGTCAGGAGAGGGTAGAGTATCCAGGCGTTGAATACATAGATGTTGGATACTGTCACCAACATTTTGATGCATAATAATGCCTATGTCCAAGTTGTGTTTGTTATTTTGTGAACTGGCTTCACCAAACACAGGCAAACACAAGGAGTCAATATGGATCAGATAACTCAGTTTGTTACGACCATATGTGACCTTCTCTTTACTCCTTCAATCTTCTGCGGATGGTTATATAGGCGGAGACCATAACAAGCAGTGCTAATAACATCGTACTATTCCGCTGGTGTCAGATATATACATAGCCCCAAACATTAATAATATCAGACATCCCAACATCCCAGTACATGAACATGGAATGGCAATTTACATGTGGTAAATACTTTTCTTTCAGAAGACATATCAAGTTAATTAACATAAATATATTTATCACAATGATGACAATACGCTTATATCATAATTTTAGACACAGGAAACAACACTTGGTTGATTCAAGGAAATAATCAAGAAGGTCCCATATCAGCCTATGTTATGTCTTCCTCGAATAATAGCTAGGACAGGGCTGGGCTCATCCGATCTCTGATGTCACGCTATCATAGGGATCAACATCGAATGGGAACACGGTTACGGTATAATATTTGCGCCTTTCAACCTCGTGCGGGTGGTTATCTCGGGGTGGAAATAAACGAGGAAAAGAGCATGAACTGTTGGATACTCACGGGTAGTTGTACTCCATGTCCATCATGTCTCCAGCGTGTGGTGGACAACAGAAGCCTGTGGTCAGTGTGGTGATCAGTCCTGAGAGGAGAAGGAGGAGACACAGAGCCGAGAGGAGGGCGCACTGGGCAGCGTTCCCGTCATGTCCAGTCCCGGCTGTCAGATAGTCGCCAAGTCCTACAGACCCTAGCACGGCTATCAGGCACCCACCTATAGAGTAGGCAGATACAAAGGAAGAGTTTGGTCATATACACAGTCTATACACAAAAAAATAAATAAATAAACAAATACACTAACAAATAAATAAACAAACAAATAAATAAATAAATAAATAAAAATTGAATACAAAAATGAGTGAATGAAGAAAGAAAGAGTGAAAGAAATAAAGAAAAAGAAGGAAATAAGGAAAAAAAAAAGAAAGCAAGAAAGAAAAAAAAAAGACAAAAAGACAAAATGAGAAAGAAAGAGCAAAAGATGAACTATATCCCTCGAAGACCTGTTGAAACCAACAGTCGGTCAATCAAAAAAAAAAAAAAAAGAATCCACACATAGCCTTGCGTGCATACCATTCAAAACGAGGCCAAAAAATAGATTGGTTCACAGAATGCTTTAAAATGCCTACATTAACCTGACAGAACAAATGTTAAGATTGCCAACGTTTTTCTAATTGATCTTGTCTTTTGGTTAAGATCGCTCGCTCTTTGGCCCTGGTTGAGCCTGATTTTGTGTAAGATGTCTTCTTTTTTACCATTTCTTTTGTGGTTGAATGTGCCCTATTTTAAAAATTTAATTTGTTACATTGTTTTTCTTTGGTAGGGACCAACGGTCTATCGAGGCCATTTTATTATAATAGCGTCACAATTTGATTCATACAGAGGCAAGTAACTCTGTTGACTTGTGAACAGTGTTCACCACACACCTTTTATAGTAACGAGATGAACCTGGCCTAAACCCAAATAAACTTTTCACATGGCCGCAATAGCCATTCCATATTTTTTTTAACCACTATTGGAAACAGCAGTTTGTGTAAGACTGCCAATGTTCAGCAACTTAGAGTGAAATGTAATACATGTAATCTGTGACTTTTTGTTGTTTTTTTTTGTTCACCAGGTGAACAAATAAACTACCTTTGATGTTTAGAAGAATTATTTCCGCCTTTCTGGAGAGCAAAGTAGATCATTTCCTTTTTTTTTTTTCCTTATTTTTTACTTAATTATTTTTTAAATAAGTCTGAGGCCCGAAAAGGAGGGACCTTGTCAGCAAAATGTCATGCACCTCAGTCAGGAAACCAGTCACAATGCCAAAGTATCTTCTGTTCATTTCAAACTTTAATCTCCCTCAGACAAGACAGAGCATAGAAACAAACAAAAACAAAAGATAAGGATTTCCTGAGATGTGGGTCTTTGTTGGTTCTTTTGTTTTATTATTTTTTTTTCTTATCTATCTATCGTCTCCCTCTTCCAGAAAGAAATCTAAGTATTAGATTCAAACAAATGCTTAATGTTTGGATAATTCTTTTTTTTTTTAAAAAGGGAAAAAAGAACAACAACAACAACAACAACAACAACAACAACAACAACAACAACAACAATAATAATAATAACAACAGCAACAAAAACAACAACAACAACAACAACAAGACAGGCATAATTTTATTGTCTGTTTTAGCAACATTATTACTCTGATTACAGTTTATTTATAGACATACAATATTATTTGTCCCAAGATAAATATAATAATTCAAAGTGTCTGCTAATAAAAGAAAAAAAAAACTATCAGTGGCACCCACCAAAGGAGGACATGAGAGTTGCCTTGACGATAATGCTAGCGTTATCTGTGGAGGACGTGCAGGACAAGGCAAAGGTTTTGAGAAAACATCCACTGGAGTCGTAGCCAAATACCTCCAGTGCGTAGCCGATCATTCCTAGTTTGGCGTAGTAAGGAATGTCCTCCCAACTAGTTTGCGGATCCGATGAATTCGCATTCATGGCAAGCAATATATCGGATTGAGAAAGATCTGTGAGATTTCCAGTTGGGTGGTTGTTTGTTGCTGACATTGATGGACGACCTGTCAATGATATATTCAGATATGTTTGGCTTATGTTCGGCACTTTTCCCGATAAAAGCGAGTTATCTTGATATCTTATATTATCATAATACAGCAGTTTTATCGTATTTCCCAGAAAGATGAGACAGTTCCCCACAATTTGAAAACAGGAGGCCAAAATCAACACTTTGGCTTTGGCTGATTTCGATTGACCGCGATGGTCGATAACAAATCCTATAGACGGAATCAGAACCGCGCCAGTCACTGCAGAGACCATTCCGGGAACAGTAGCATAACGTATGGGAACTCCGAGCGTCTGAATATTGGCTATCATCAAAATGATTTCCAGCGTGACTGAGGCTTCCACAGCCAACATCTGCACGACCAGCAGACTTTGGCGCAATGTCTTTCCCCATCCATTGGGTCTTTGCTGTGGTGTCCTGTTCTCAACCATCGTTCTTCAGGGGTTTTCAAACTGCAGGTACCGGTTCTACACATCATAGAAAACTCCACAGCTGAGTAAAACTGCTCTCCATTGTTAGTGAAATTTGATGATTTTCGATAATATTACTGCCACAGTTGTAGATGTTTGGTCAAGTTCACTTTGCCACAGCAAATGTCTACTAGCACAACACAGCTTCACATGGATTTTTCAATCTGCAGATATGCTGTATTGACTGGCATCCATCACATGGTACTCCGTGCCATCTCTGTGGATCTCCATGTCAATTATCACACTTCCACGCAGGATTTCCAAACTTCAGACAGTGCGATTGGCAAACATTATCATATATATGACTGTTTTTATTTGTTAATAGGATTTATAGACTTTCTCTACTACTATAACCATAACTGTAGGATGTCCTGTCAAGATCACATTACCGCAGCAAATTTCCTCTATCACAATGGAATTTTAGTTGCAACCACAAGTTTTGTTAACTTTACCATCACTTCGTAACATCGAGATCTATGCTCGTTGCTCGTCTCTTGAGTTATCAACTTCATCACGGAAATCGCCTGGATTTTCTCTTTCAGAATGTGACAAATGAAGTCACAATGGAGCCTTTATGAAACGAGATTTTGTCTATTGAATTACAACTGTCTGCTCATTGACTTTGACAGTATCATTTCTTCCACAACCGAGAAACCGAAGACAGTATGTTTTATAGACAGCCTCTAAAGATCATTCTATCAAAGTTTAAGCTCGACTTTGAAAACAATCAGAGCAAAATAGAGCAGATGTTTGAAGAAACTTTCCACAAAAATCCCACAATATTCCGGCATTTAATGCAGAAAGTATTTATCTCACTTTGAAACTAACTGTTCGCAATCTTGTCCTACTCCTTTACCATTGTGAGAACATTGCCGTCTATAACAATGGTTTTATCGTGCGGAATAGAGAGACACTTTCCACAAATGATTACAGACCAAAGTTTTTAGGTACTTAAAGAATTAGTGCAGTAAAGATAAGCGTGTCAAGTGAACATAACAATGCAGTCCGGGTGAACGTGTCATAGAATGTTAATCTCCACATCGTACCTTATGAAAATGATGTGCTCCAGTTTAGAAATGCACTCTTTGGCACGGAAGACGTCGCCCGAAATCCGTCATGAAAATGAGCCGTGGAAGGGGCCTTTACATGAAGAAGAGTCGCAAGAACAAGAGGACGAAAAGGAAAGAAAGTAGAACAAAAAGAAAGAAGAAAGAAATAAAGGATGAAGAGGAAGAACTATCACAACAAAAACAGCAGCAGCGTCTACTTCAACATATCTCTATCACCACCACGACAATAACAAGAACATCACACTACCATATTAGCATTTCTGTGAGAGAGAATCACAGTGTATAGTGCATTCAGAACGGGGGTCGCTGAAGTGTAGGACAGCGTACAATGCTATTCAAACATAGATTTTTTCTTAGATTAACTCTCCGGTGTAAAAAGAGAGCTAAAATTACTAATGTCATTACTAAACTTATCTCCTGTTTTTCAGAATGGTTTGGTTTATATGGAGTGTGGTCTATCATATAAGCCTCTTATCGTCTATGCAGATGATCTACTCAGCTTTCAATCAATTCATGAGGACGCCGTAAAGCTCTTTATTGCTGTTTTTCTTCCATCACAAACGTTTCTCCACCTGTTTTTTTTTTGTCAGAGCGCTCTCAAGTCTGGTAACTCCTTCATTCACAGCAGCTGTCTTCCATAAGTATGGTCTGTCACTAAGCTTCAGATACTTAACAGCCATTGTTCCTCGACTTCTTAGATGTTTTAAAGAGAATGTTAAGACTAAGGCATTTTTCTGCATTGTTGGCCTAAGGCGGGACGAAGTAGTTTACTCATGTCTTTGCAAACCAGAAATGTATCATAGAAAAATAAAATAATTATGTTGTGTGCATACATAATATCTGAGTAACAGGTGTTGATATGTGCACACCACCTCTTTCATTTTTTTAAATAATCACTTTAGGACATGATGAAAATAAAACAGATACGATGTTGATCTGAAGATGCTGCAATACTTTCCTATCTTTTTTTTCCTACACATTAGTGGTATAGTTAGGTGTGTAAAAGTATGACTGTCCCAAAACTGTCTTTATTGTGGAAATTTTCTATCATAAATTTGATATTTGTATCTACACAGATTATGCTATGTACTTTGTGTTCGTAAAGTGTAAAACTTCTGGACTGGCATTTGTTAAAGGCTGATTTCTTTCTTTTTTTCTTTCTTGGATCTATATTGTGAATAATGACACTCGGTCTTATCAGCGTAGGAATACTTGACTCTTTCTTTGCTCAAGAATAGCCTTTTGTCACTGGTTCAATGAGAGACCTTGGACAAGTTCCTAGGGACAAGGATAGGAACAAAATCTAGGCTGGTTGCTATTTCCTGGTAAAGGTATGCAGTGATTCTACCAATTCATTGTGACAACTGATCATAGTATCTTCTTTACAATGTATTTATATTCTGAACTTAAACAGTGTTTATTTCTGATAAAGTGTATGCATTATTGGAATTTGATCGGACGGGGGGAATTAGAAAGGCAAGAGATCTATTTCTCCCCGGTAAACAACATGAATATATCAGCAAAATTATACTCGTCAGAACGAGAATAGAATTCATTAAGTTTATTTGCAAATTTCTTCTCACTTTTAATTTCTAGTGGTGTTTATTCTGATCCTCTTAGGGCCACTCCAGATACCTCTTGTGTTAGTTGACGAAAATTGTTGTTGTAATTTTTGTCTATTTTCTAATTTTAATTTTGAACGCTTTTTGTATCTTTCTTCTCTGTGATCATGATTTTTTAAAAAAATTCTCTTTTTCTCGTATAGCAAAGCTTTCAAATCTTTGTTGATCCAAGAATTGTTATTTGAAAAAGAAAATTCCTCACATAACAGCTCTTCACAAAATTTTATATATTCTCACATTGTCTAGTTAAATTCTTCAATATCAGGACACGCATCAAAGAATACCGACAAGTTCATACACTCGAAACAGCCTCGCAGAATTTGACACGACCTTTCATTCCAGATGATAACAGTTTTGACAGGCACAGGTCACAGATCTTGGATCTGTAGGCAGGCATCAGATGGATCATTCTATGGCCGGAGTCTCCTAGAAATGGTAAGGACTTGGTCGTGTATGCTTCACAGACGTACAGTAACATTTGTTCAAGGTTCATCCATTTCTCCTGTACATGTCACATATCAGTCGACTTTCACTTAGGGTACAACTGAAGTCGCCAGTTATTAGTATTGCTTTATCTGAAAGCGACTCAGCTGGTAGTGCACACAGTTCGTTGCCGTGGCACTGTTGACATTTGCGTGTGGTGAGATGTAGACTACATTTACGGTTCTTCTTGGAACTTCTCATGGATGGTAGTATGGTCTGATGGTAGTTTTCAGCAACTCGATGTCAGGAGAGCAGATACGGTCCCTAAAACGGACATTATTTGGGTAGCATCGACGTTCATTTATGTAGAGGCAGACTCCTCCCCCTATGGATCTTTTAGGAGGCATTGGTTTGATCTGATCTTATCAAATAATACCTTCAATGTCCAGGCTGGTTTTGGTGCCGATTCAGTGAATCAGGTTTCAGTAAAACAGAATAGGGAGGTTTCACGAATTTCATGATAAAAACGATTACATGCTTCAAGTTCCTCTGACTTGTTGTTGAAGGGACAGGCATTGCCGGTGAAAATGATTGATAAGACAGGTCTATTTACCCTTTTGCGTACTTTTGTTCTTACTCCGCCCTTCCTCCCCCGTCTGGGTTTATTTGTTTGTTTATTCAGATAATAGATTTAGACATGATTTATTGTTTAAGTTGATGTCATATACTAAGTTTTCATCATACAGTCGAAAAAAAAATATATTCGTCAATACTGTATCATACGTGGGGAGGAAAGACATAGTACCAGATATAAGTGTAAATCGACTCCCAGGAGTGGCTGGGTGGCACACGTAACAATGATAAACGTAACTTGAATGGTGACACACGTAACGGAGCTTTTAAAAGCAATAAATTTACATCTTTAACATGTGGGACCAATAACAGTTGGCAAAAGTGTAAAGGTAATTGAACTAAAAAATAAAATTTCAATGCCAAAATCTCAAATATTTATTTATTTATTTATTTATTTATTTATGTATTTATTTATTTATTTATCTGAATTGGGCACTTGTGCCAGAAGTTGGACTTTTTCATCAATGATAATAAGAGAAAAGTACATTTTTATCAACTTCACTCCGTCATTCCAAAGAGTCCAAAGGTTGTGTGTATGACACTGAGCCATCCCTAGCACACCAGTGACCTCTTCTGGAATACAGATTATTGTCATAGTTTAGGGCCATTCAATCGCCAGTGGCAACAGCTAATAGTGTCACCACTCCAAGCTTTGTACGTTTTATGCTATTTATGTTATATCATCACTATTTGCTGATCTCTCATGCAGAATCAGTTTGATATAACTAGACTGTCTCATTCTCTAAGACAAGAACAATGCATATCAAATTTGGTTAGAATCGGTTCAGAAACAAAAAAGTAGACAGCAAAATACTGTCAAAAAACAGGGTTTTGAGAAAAACGCGTTTAAAGTCTTTTTTCAGCAAAAAATGGACATGGAGAATTTTTTGTTCGCCTCTCAGCCTCGGAACAGCCCATTTTTACATACTAGTCCTCTCTCCATGACCTCTGTGTCTCTAGGCGCCGTTTTTCGGCTTTCTGGACATATCTTTTCTCGAATTTTGCTCCCTCCCTCTCCCCCCCCCCCCATCATTATAAGGGCTCCCATAGTCACTTCCGAGTTCCTGTGGGCATATATGGCCCCCATATCTTTTGTTGTCCAAACCAAGAGTTTCTTGACCTTAACTATGGCATACAGTCCACAACTGAGCACTGAAAGAAAGGAAAGTTTCACTGTTTATAGGACGTGGAAATTCATTTTAGAATGCTAACACTGATAATCTGCATGATCAGCAGTGTTTTTCACCTCATAGTGATCATTCAATGTCCATCTCTGGCAGTGGGGTTCATGATATTGCTAGAAGATGTCATAAGCAAGTGTCTTATGCACTTTTTGACTGTATATAATCATAAAGTGATAATCTACGACTGCATGTAGCAGCCAGATGGAGCCAAATCCTGGTAGACAGTAGGCTAGGCCTACCGTTGAATGACCATTGGTCAAACACGTTAGAAAAGACATATCCACTTTTTTAAATACCATTTTTATACACAGAAAAGGCAGACTTTTAAAAGAAAACGAAAACTCTAAATCGCATTTTTTTAGCAAAATCCATATTTCAGGACACCTCCCCCCCCTTTTTAATTCTTTTGCTTGTTTTTAAACCCAGACACAATCCCACCAGTATTAATAATATAGAATTTATCGAAGTTTTCCCCATTTATTTCATAGACTAAAATCTCAACAAATATTTGTATTCAGTGGACTTTTTTCGTATTTCGTGCTCCGGCGGTAATCAAGAAAAATGGCAGGACAGGTCGAGTCACAGCAGTAAAAAAAATATTACGCTCTGTTGCAACCATAAGACAACTCTGTGCCTGATTTAGTATTAGAAGGCGATGATGCGAAGATGTTCTGTCGGTTGTTCAAAAAGTTCTCCTATACAAAAAATGCATGTTACCAGGTGAACCTCCCTCCCCCCCTCCCAACCTTGGTCTTTCTCGTACTTCTTCCATAGTTCACCTATAGTATGTCTCACCCATTCTAAAATGTTTTGAGCACTCTCGCATTCGTCACATACACCCTATCAACAGTCATCCTCTGTGGAAAGATCCACACAAAACACTTGCTGTCAAAAGTCATTAAAAGGAACCTCAAACCAAAATAATAAATCAGAGTTGTGACTCACGCAACTGTATCGCAATGTTTTAGTATGAGTACAATACAAGAAGTATCGTTTTATTGAAACATTCCATCCTCAAAGCAAGTAAATCTGAAGAATAGTCCCTCATATAATTCACAAAAATACTGAAAAGACAGAGACTACCTAATTTTACCCAACGTTTCTAACGTCAAACATCTAGCACTTAAAAAGAGGCAGTACCACAGAGATGAGAACATTTTTGTTTTCATGTATATGCTTTCATTGATTACTTTAGATGAACAATTTCTTTTTCCATTCACAGCTTAAACTGATGAAGAGACACTTCCGGTTTTTAGTCGGACTAATTTAAAAAATAGCCGAGCAAAAAGCTAGGATATTGTCACACATAACGTGCAATAGGCTCTGAGCAGTTAAGAAGGCTTTAATTGTTATTCTGAAGTCACTGATTTTGTGCATATTAATCAGGGGGAGGGGAGAGGGAAGAGGCCGTCCTGGAGGTGATTTTGTTTTTTTTAAAAAGTCTTTTTATTTGTCACAGGTAGACTATTTTGACCTATTCCATCGAATTCGGCATATTCAGTTAGAGAAGATTAGTGTCAAATAATCGACTTTCTCAAACAGTTGACACGGCAGGGCTACCATCTTGGATTTTGGCTTCACTAAAATGGCTACTTTTGAAATCTATCACCTCCGCTAAATATCATTGGAACGTAATGAAAACTGGCCACCCTATACCTATTTTCAGCTCTTCGTGTGTTAGAAAAAAAGTTTTGAGAAAATTTTGAAAATGTTATGTAGTGAAATCTCAAATTCGCTGGTTTTCCATAACAAAAATCTATTTTTCTCAAAAAACTTACAAACAGAACTGGCAAGCTTATGTATGTTTTTTTTTTATCTTGTTGTGAGAATGATATATGCCATATCTGGTTAGAGTCGGTTAAAAGAAAAAAAAAAAGGTAGGTAGTGAAATACTGACAAATAGTTGGTTTTTGAGAAAAAAAAGCTCCTTTGAAATATTTTTAAAGGGAAAAATTGACATACATTTTCTTTTATTCGGCTTTCAACCTTAAAACAGCCGTTATTCGCATACAGCTCTCTCCACATGCCTGTCTTTACCTTTACTATGCTAGATAGTCCACAACTGTGCTCCCTGAAACAGCAGAAATAAAGAGAATTTTATTTTATTATGAGGTGGACGTTCACTTTAGAGCGCCTGGTCAAAGCTTACTCTGATAATTAATAATGTGCTTGATCATGAGATTATTTCGCCATAATGTTTAATCAATGTCTATCCCTGGCATTGGCACTCAAGATATTGTTAGAAAAGGTCATAGCCAAGTGTTTTATGCATCCTTTGCCCGTACCCGATCAACAGCAATAATCTACCACTGCAGATAGCAACCAGAGGGAGCCACATCGGTTGACAGTAGGCAGGAACATCAATTAAATGACCATGAGTCAAACACGTTAGAATGGACATAACCACATAAGTCATTATTTTTAAGGTCAATCTTTAGGAACCAAAGAAAAGATAGACTGATTGCAAAGTTTCTTTGCAAAGTGACACACGTAACGTTACAAAACGAGGCATTATGATAGACCAAATCGTTTTTGTTTACATTTTCTCTCATTGATTTCTGTTGATGAACACCTTGTTTAACTTCTCGCACCTTAATTTGATCAAGAGACACTTCGATTTTTCAGTGAAACTGTCTTTAATACGTGAAAATAGACCTAGGATGGTGACACATGTAAGATGGAATGGGCCTTAAACATCTTTCTTATTAGTTTCCCGTATCTGCAGTCAGGTTCACATCCAGACCTATTCGTTTTAAGTCTTCTGTTTGCATACTGTGTAGATCACTGACGATTAATGTAGATTTATTTTATGTTAATAAAATTTGAAAACACATCATATACCTATTCTGAGGGTCGAATGATGTTTCAATACTGTACACAGAACAGGGCAACTGGGCACCAAAGTACATTAGGATTTCTCTTATAAAGGATGGAACAATACGTTTCTTCAGCATAACGTAGTTGGAGAAATAAGTCTAGTTGCATTTAACCTGGATGCTTTTACTGCAGTTGCCACATGAAATGTGCCAATTTTCTGTCTAGTTTGAACTTGCTACCTGGAAACAATTTTTAAGTCATATTATGCCAAGAGAAAATCGGCAAAGTGTTTTTTACTCTTTCGGGTTAGGATAGCTGGGCAGTTGTTCTTGACCGAGAGTCTTGAAAAACGCAAGCTGAATAAGTAAACGTTGATTTTAATTATACAGGTCTTCACGCCATTAGCCACGTATGTATTCTTATTATTGAGGGAGAAAGACAGGGGACGAGACAGGGAGACAGAGGGTTTACCAGACATGTTACTATTACAAAGTATTGAATCATCTTCTGAGATTAATATGATCGTTGTTCATTTTATCACTTGTGCCATAGAAGAGCAGCCATAGATCTTGTGTGAAGTTCACTCGTGCCATTAGATATTGTGAAGTTCATTGAAATATCAGTTTGAAAAAACGCCTTTGCTGTCTCTCGATATTGAGTATTGAACTTGAGATAGATGATGATGTTGATAATGGCATTGATGGAAGCCACAATGTTTTGGATGGAACGCACCAATTTGTAAGTTATTTCGTACTGCCCACGGAAATAGAATTCAGGAATAAGTTTCGCCACCACAAAAGACAGTAAGTCAGGCAGATTGCACATCACGAAGATGGCAGACACAAATGTGACGATTTTGATAGCTCGAAGCTCCTTCGGACTGAGGTAATTTTTATCTTCGGACTTTTCAGAATTTGCTTGCTCGTTTGTCATCTTGTGTCTCACCTTTGACGCTTGTTTCAGTTTGATTGTCAGAACCACAGTGCAGATTATAACAATGCCCTGGGTAGTGAAGGGAACAATCATTCTGTTAAAGGTAGAAAAAATTCCGAAACCCCGTTTGGAAGTGGATTCAAGGTTTTTCTGCAGCCTGGTTGAGTTTGTACGGATGTCCCAGTCTGGCACCAGAGAGATGTCAGAAAGCAGAGGTATGTACAGAGCTACAATGACCACCACGATACCTAAGACAATGACAATAGCTCTAGCACGTGTGAAGACATTTTTGAAGATGAAGGGAATAGCCACACAAGCACATTTCTGGACAGCGATGAAGACTGTCAGTGGTGTAGATATGTCGACCCAGAGCAGCGCATAAAGATTCAAGATATCAGAGAGATCATCTAGGGCCACATAGGACATCAGTCCTGTAATTTCATACAAGTCGGTCAACAGTTGGTACAAAAAGGTAAAGAAGACAAAGCCAAAGTCAGTAATTGACAGTGCAAAGAAGGAAATAACAATGCTGTCATTCAATCCTGAAGAGGTAAAGATTAACATATTGATGATGTTTGTGCATATCCCGATGAGACAAATAGCCGGTTTGATGTACATGTCACAGACATCGTACATAGACTTCTGAATGTTATAACTAACGCTGTTAACATCTGGAGACCTGGAGACTGCTGATGTAATGATGTCCGTGGTCATATCATCGAGATAAATCTCCGCCATGATGGCTGTTTACTACAGATTCTGAAGGCTCTAAATCACAAAAACAGTTCCTCTTTCATTGCACTGTCTCGAGGCTTTCAACAGATAAAAGTGAGGACAACTATTAACATAATGTCGATTTCTTGGTGTAGAAGAAAAGAATTCTGGCATTGATGCCGGCCCACTTTCTCACAAAATCCGTGACATCGCAAGACTATGGATAACGCATTTTTTTGACAACATAAAAGCTCATTTTTTATTCACCTATTTGTTAATGAATGGCCTCATGAGAAATAATTTTCTATTTTCTCTTCATTATGAAGTGGATCAGAGAATAAAATTACATAAGGGAGATCATCGACTATACTTACTGAGTAAATATTCTGATAATTACAACATTAATATACAAATAATTTTGTCGCTCAATGCTCAGGCTGTCAGAGCAAAAGGTGGTTTCCTTTAATATAACCTTAATGATATGAATGAAAGCAATTATGTTGCACTCATACCTACATAGCAACGATTATGAAGTCGGGAATTTCATATCATCTCTTAGTTGCTATATGAATGTCGTGAGAAATGTTTCAGGGTTTATGAATTTGTCCACATCGCCTTGAGATTGGTCGCGATTACCGTCGTTATCCACATGTTTCGGGTTTCCGGTTTGTTTGATAACATTGAATGCCATATTTCTCCTCTTCTTTCTACCTGAATGCTGCTCTGCTGAATTATTAATTAGAGGAATAATTAAGATTTTTTAAAACGTCGTATGTGCTCTTGCTCATAAGTAGCTTTTGATTACAGTCGTCATGGCGCTTCCAGTCAATCACTGTTAAAAAAAAACAACGTTTTTTTTGCTGATGTTAAGGCCCACACGGTTGTTGTTAACAGTCTACTGTAATTTGCACAGTGAATGATATTCATTGAACGCTGTCATAAGGACACTCACAACAGTATTCAATGACAAGACTGTTCACTTTGGTACGTCCATGAAACGTAGATACCTTGAAAATTTACGCCATCCCCCCAGATGTTTTATCTGTACTTAACAGTAAGATGAAGGTTTTGTCTATTTTGACTTTCAAATTTTGTATGTGCACTTTATATTCGTTATAAAAGCCCAGTAAATTCCTGTTTATGCGATAGGAGAGTGATCTATGATTTTGAATCCACTCTCTGACAGATTAGACATAAAACATAACAGCTCAAAATACAGTACCCGTAAAGAAAGAAACATTCGATTTTTTTTTATCATGATGAATTCTTTTAACCTTTGGCAAAAATCTACACTTCTCTTGTATTTTCCAGCCAGTCCGAGAGTATCTGCGCACTCATGAAATCAAACATCAGCTGGTAAGAACCATGACTGCTCAAGGCTCCCTATCCGGATAACTCAACACTTACAAAATTTGGCTATACCGCTAACGCAAGTGTCACTTACGGCTCTAATCAAAGACATGCGAGACCGTGTGCCCTTAAGCTGTAATCAAAATACACTTTCACAAGTTGCAAATGCCATAAGTTCTCCTCAGCAGAAACCAGTAAAGAATCAAGGCATTGCATTAAAACATATAAATGTTGACCCAAAGTTTGAAAGTGACTGGGGGAAAATTATTGAAAATGTGGAATTTTTTTCGCTCTCCTGTAAAATTACTCAAATGTCGACTACGACAGTAATCAATACCGCGTGATCCAGTTTGGCAACAAGTTGTGAAGATGCTTATAGGAACTGATGTCTTAAGTGCGCTGAATTTGAATTTATTATAATCTACTACTGGCGTTAAGATACCCTCAAGACAAAGACCTTATCTATATTACATGAGTCACAAAGCGAGTGTATGCATTTGCACTGTGAGTGAAACAATTATAATGTGTTGGGCCATATCTATCGCATTCATTGCAGCTTTCTAATCATCTGTTCATGACAAGTACCTATCCTAGGACATCTTTAATGCCGTTTATATCTAAATCTCTGACCAGGCTGAAAACATAAAAATAATTATGAATGTGCAGAGTTCATCTTTAATATTTCATCACTCGGGGCAGTAAAGAACCTATACAAACGATCTTCAAGCTGTCCTGGTTGTGATGTGCTTTCCTTTCCATTTCGCGCCAGATAAGTCCTGTGGGTTCCACAAGTTACTCATCAACTAGTCTTGAGGCGGGAGTGATAGAGACAGATGATGACATTTGATATACGGAGCATTGTGATGTCACCTTAACATACAGTTAAGTTATATGAAATATATTTGATATATTCGTCATTATTTTCGAAGTCTGAATTGTCATGAGGTTTCAATGGAATTGTTCGACAGCAAGATAAATTAATCATGCCTACCGTATATATATATATATATTAATGTATGTTGGTATGCATGTTTTATGTATGTTCATTTAAATGTGACTGTATCAGTTCATCGATCTATTGATCAGTACGTCCTACTTCTATTCCTCTCTCTCATATTATCTGCTCAGTCCATTAGTGTTTGCCACAAAGCAGACTATTTCTTGGTAAAGTGTTATTTATTGATACGTTGAATGAATTGCAGCTCAGTTTTCATACATGTACTTAAAAACTGATCAATAATTATGTGTTTTGTTGTTACACAGAAGTGTAGTTACCTCTGCAGAGCAAACAGAAAATATTAATAATTGAGTTGATTTCCGTGATGAAGTTGACAATTCAAGAGATGAGTATCAGGCATAGTAATAAAGTATGATTGTCCAGCTGTGTTTATTGTGAACATTTTTTAGTATGTTTACTATACGTATTTACAAAGATTTTGCTATGCACTTTGTGTTCCCAAAGTCACAAAGTTTAAAACCTTTGGGCTGGCAGTTGTTATAGGCTGATTTCTTTCTTTCTTTCTTTCTTTCTTTTTTCCGTTGCTCTTCTTTCTTTCTTTTTTTCCCTTACATTCTGTAAGTAGTGACAGTCGATCTTACCAGCATATGAGTACTCAACTCTTTCTCTGCTCAAGGATAGCCTACTGTCCCTGGATAAATGTACGAAGGGTGGACGAATTCCTAGAGTCAAGGATGGGAATAAGATCACGATTGGTTGCTATTTCCTGGAAAAGGCATGCAGTAAGATACATATAAATCTAACTCTACCAATTTATTGTGGCGCCTGATTCAAAATATCTTCTTTATATATATTTATATTCTCAACTTAAACAGTGTTGAATTTCTGAAGAAATGTATGCGTAGTTGGAATTTGGTAGGACTGTTGTTATTGTGTCATTGTGTATCTATTTGTTACCACACTTCAGCATGTCATTGTAAGGTCGACGTAAGGTGACAACTCAACAATCGTGGTCTTAAGGTGGGGTAAGAGTCTTGAGAGTGATTTTATGAATGACAGAACTAGGGACTTTTTAAGCTTCAACTTCCGATTTAGCATGTTCAGATTAGAGGATAAGTGTGCACTTTTTTGTTTGTTTGTTTGTTTTGTCTCCGGTTATCATGACAACGCCGCCATACTGAATTTTATTAACTGTTTTCAAAAGGCCTAAGGCTCCTAGAATATTCAATGTAATCGTATGAAATTGTGTACATTTATTAAATAGCTATATACAAAAGATAATATTATGTATTTTTTGTAATTGTGTATATTGATTAAATAGCTCTATACAAAAGATAATATTATATATTTGTATTTTTGTAGTATAAATGTCTGCAAAATGCTTGTTGACAGATGTGCATATTTCTCAATTTTCCACTACTTCTCAATTTTCCCTTAAAAACACCAATAAAATTTAGAAAAAAAAGGACATATATTATTGAAACATATACTACAGGGCATATATATATAATTGTAATTCAAGTGGTTCAGCAGTTAAAAAGCCTTAGTGAAAAAGTAAAAAAGAAAGGCATATATTTTGAGAAAATTGCAACAGAATTTTCATAACGTTTATTTTATAGTCTAGTGGCGATGCCTCTATGGTGCCATTTTAGGGCATAAGCAGATGTTTCTGGTCACAGAGTTATTTTTTCATGTGTGTGTGTGTGTTTGTGTTGGGGTTTAACGACACATCAGCACGAATGCGGCTATACTGTGTCAAATACGGTAAGATACGTTTACACGTCAAGAAGAAGAGAGGAAAGATAGCGAGATAGAAGACAGCAGCAAGGAGAAAAAGAGAGAGAAAAGATGTCTCCCCTGGAATGTCGAGGATGGCACTCCATGGGAGACACCTCACCTATGGCGGGCTTATACCGCCTGCAGGCGGGAGCAGAGAACCTACTTATAAACCCCGGGCCCCCGCGGGGGGGGGGGGGTATTTTTTTTTTCTTGTAAGAAAAGAAGAAAGTGCCTAGGGGATTTCTGTTGTTTATAAAAAATCATTAGATTTAGATTAGACTTACTCATTCAGGTTCGGTGAAGTGAACCAAAGAAAATATCTCTACAAGAGTATAAATCTAGTAGCTTATCAAATAGCTAATACGGACGCCAGAGCTACATTTGAGACTCAAGAACAAGCCCCTCTCCCCCACCCCCCACCTCCCCTCCAGGAGGCACGAGGGAGAGAAAGGGCATTATATATCATAGCCCATGGTCACTTCGATGTCCTCACTGCCACATTGTAGAGTTTGTGCATTTTGAAGTTTTTTTTTCAACGTGTTTTGTAGTCAATGGATTTCGTATTTTACATTTTTTTTCTCGAACTTTGTTGTTGTTGTTGTTTTGTCTTATTTTCTATCTCCCCCAAACTTACCAACATATTTTCTCATATTTTGCATAACGGTACATACTTTCCTTGACATGATAAAAAAAAGATGGTACGGGCTTTTTATTGTATATCTATCTCTTTTCTTTTTGAGGGGAAAAAATAATGACTGAAAATGCCAATTTTATACATCTTTAATATATACCATTTTTAAAAATCATTTTAAAAAATCAATGATACTTCAGTTTGCTCCAGTCACGCTTTATATATTAGATGTGAAAAATATCATGGAAAGTTTGCAACGATTTGGTGTGGTAGTAACAATAACAGAGGAGATAGATTTGAAAAACAGGGTCAAAGCGCAGGTGGTGGCCGTTTCCATGGCAATCAAACATGCTAGTAAATTTCCAAGGACATATACTGAATCAGAAAAACATGCCAATAAAACATGCAGAAAGTAAAATGACCTAAGATCCAAGGGAAAAAAAGTTTTCATATTGTTTTCTAGAGCATGTTTAGGCCTGAATATTAGCTGGTGTTCAAATCAGACCTTGAAATGTAGTGTCGTCAGCAAATTTAATGACTGAAAAATTCTTGTGCTCACATGAAGGGTCATTTCTGTAGATGACGAAAGAGAGCAGGGGAGAGACACAGCCTTAGAGTGCTCCAGTATTTGTGACGACCATGGATGATGCGAATGTTGTTGTGTCCACTTTTAAATTGAAATACTGACGACCACATGTCAAAATGTCTAGGATCCAAGCAAGAATGTGTGTGTTTGCGTTCATGTTCACCAGTTGTGTTAGTCGTCTCTGTGGCCGTGTAGTGTTTAATGCACTGGAGAAATCCATGAACAAATTCTGTCAGTTCTTTGGTTTGTTAATATGTTTTTATATATTGTCTACGGAAAAGAAAATGGCATCATCAACACCCCTTTTACCACGGTAAGGAAATTGCAACTGGTCCGGAATGGTTCAGTTGCAGGTAACAACATAGACAAGACACGTTTTTTAAAACAGATCTTCACATAATGTTGTATATTCTTATATTATCTACTTCAGTTCTTCAATATCAGGACATGCATCAAACAACACCGACCAGTTCATATGCTCGAAACAGCCATGCAGATTTTTACACGTATGTTCATTCCAGATGTTCACAGTATTTTTTTGACAGGCTTAACAGTTTTGATCTTGGATCTGTAGGCGGTAAGGTATGAGATGGATCATTCTATAGCTGGAGTCTCCTAGAGATGGTAAGGACTTGTTCAATGTTCGTCCATTTCTGGTGTACATGTCACATATCAGTGAAAGGATAGCTTTAGTCGACTTTCACTTAGGGTACAATTGAAGTCGCCAGTTATTAGTATTGCTTTATCTGAAAGCGACTCAGCTGGTAGTGCATACAGTCCGTTGCCGTGGCACTGTTGACATTTGCGTGTGGTGAGATTAGACTACATTTACAGTTCTTCTTGGACTGTCCCGTGGATGGCAGTATGGTCTGATGGTAAGTTTCGGCAACTTGATATCAGGAGAGCAGATACAGTCCTTAACACGGACATTATTTGAATGGCACCAACGGTCATTCATGTAGAGGCAGACTCCTTCCCCATGGGTCTTTTAGGAGGCATTGGTTTGTCCGATCTTATCGAATAATGCCTTCAACAGGGCGGGAGGTACTTCGTGCCGATTCACTGAACGATGTTTCAGTAAAATAGGCCTCACGATATTCATGACAGAAACGCTTTCATGCTTCAAGTTCCTCTGACTTGGTGAAGGAGCGCGCATTGCCGATGATAATGATTGGTAGGACGGGTCTATATTGCGTACTTTTGTTCTTGCTCCGCCCTTCCTCCCCCGACTGGGTTTGTTTGCTTTATTTCAGATATTAGATTAAGACATGATTTGTTGTTAATGTTGATGTCATATACTGAGTTTTCATTATGCATTAAAAAATATATATATATATATATATATACGAGATCATACTTGTGGAGGAAAGACATAATACCAGATATAAGGGTCAATCAACTCCCAGGAGTGGCTGGATGTCACACGTAATAATGACACACATAACGTGAATGGTGACACACGTAACGGAGCTTTCAAAGGCAACAGAGTTACATCTTTAACATATGGAGCCAATAGGAGTTGGCAAGAGCGTAAAGGTAAATGAACTAGAAAATAAAAATTTAATATAAAAAATTCAAATATTTATTTATTTATTTAGTTATCAATTATTTAATATCTGAATTGGCCACTTATGCCTGAGGTTAACATTTTCGTCAATGAAACTAAGAGAAATGTACATTTTTGTCAATTTCACTCCGTCATTCCAAAGATTCTAAAGGTTGCGTGCATGACACTGATCCATCCCTAGTACACCAGTGACCTCTTCTGGAATAGAGGTCATTGTCATAGTATACGGACATTCCATGGCCTGTGGCAACAGTTAATAATGTCACCACTCCAGACTGTACTTTTTATAAGTTATCTATTTTACATCATGGCTATTTGCTGATCTCTTATGCATAATCAGTTTGATATAGCTAGATTGTCTCATTCTCTATGACAATAATTGAATTTTGTTGAGACTTTCGACACTTCCAGTGTCATCTCAAAATGAATCAGGAGTTACTACTTCAATCAATGGAAACGATCACAATATTCACACTTAAATTAACCACTTAATTCACAAAGCCACTTGCCTTCTGCACTTGAATTCATCTAATTTATGCATCACTCTTTTGTGGACAGCTGCTCCAATCCCATCTTATTTCCAGTTTAAACAGTGACTAATCTCGTTCGATTCTCTCTATCTGCATTTAAAACCAGACATAAATCCACCAGTGTCACTGGCAAAGAAACTGTCGACGTTTTCCCCCTTTATTTCATGGAATAAAATCTCAGCAAATAATGTAGACAGCAGACGTCTTCCGATTCGCAGCTCGACGGTAATCAAGAAAACTGGCAGGACATTTCTGTTCATAGCAGTTTAAAGAATAAAGTTACACCCTGTCCCAACCATAAGGCAACTCTGTACCTGAGTTTAGTATTGAAAGGCAAAGACGCGAAGATGTTCTGCCAGTTGTTCAAGAAGTTCTCCAGTACCAAAAATGCATGTTTCCAGATGAACACGCCCCCCCCCCCGCCCCTCTTTCCAATCGTGGTCTTTCTCGTATGCCTTCCACACTTCACCTATAGCATGTCTCACCTATTCTAAAACGTTTCGACCACTCTTGCATTCATCACATACACTCTGTCAACAGTCATCCTCTATGGAAAGATCCATACAAAACACTTGCTGCCAAAAGTCATCAGAACAAACCTCAAATAACAAGTAAATAAAAAATCAGAGTGTTGACTTACGTAATAGTATTAGGTGACATAGATAACACAGTGTTCAGTGAATATCTCAGCAAGTATTGTAGTGTTGCAAAAAAAAAAAAGACACCATGAATTTGAAATAAATACATTCCGGCCTGAATGCAAGTAAATCTGAAGAAATGTTATCAGATACAATTCACAGAAAAATTGAAAAGACAGAGATAACCTAATTGTGTTCAAATTTTCCAACGTCCCAATCAAATACAACGCTCAAAAAAAGGCATTATCACAAAGATGAGAACATTTTTAAAAATATTGTTTCATTGATTAATTTAGATGAACAGTTTCTTTAACTGTTCACAGTTCAAAGTGATCAACAGCCACTGACGTCTGGTTTTTGTCACGTTGTCTTGAATACCCAAACCGAAGGCTAAGATGGTGACTCACATAGCATGGAATGGGCCCCGAGAGGTTTACCTAGGCTGAGACTTCGATTTTTATCGCAAGTCACCTATTTTGCGAATATTAATTAACATCTCTGCAATAAATAAAGATAAATAAGAGATTTAATAAATTAAACTTAGATTTAAAAAAAATGGCAACACATGAAAATAAATGAATAAAAGTGTGACACACATAACGCTTGTTAATCACAAGTTTACAAGGACATGGCCACTGTGATTTAAAACTTTCTGCAGATGTGCTTCATTTTCATGCAACGAAGATGTTACGTTTATGATGCCTTTAGCATCTTTCTTGTTCATCTCCCGTATACGCAGTCAGATTCACATCTAGGCCTACTCGGCTAAAGTCTCCTGTTTGCACACTGTGTAGATCGCCTGCGCAGAAATCACAAACGATTTACTATAAATTTATTTTATATTGATAAAATTTGAAAACAAAGCAAGTACCTAATTCAGAGGACCAACATGATGCCTCAGTACTGTACATAGCACCGAACTACTGGAGACAAACCATAATAATTTCAGAATTTCCTTTATGAAAGATGGAACAGTACTTTTGTTCAAAGGGTATTTGGAGAAAGAGTTGCAATAAGCCTGGGTGGTTACACAGCAATTTCCATATGAAATAAATGTAATTTTTCGGTCTAGATTGAACTTACTACTTTCAAACAGTTGTTAAGTCACATATGGCCAAGAGAAAATTGACGTCGTCAGTTCTTGAAGAAATCTCTTGTTACATTCAACCTAAAAAAATAAACGTTGATTTTTATTATACAGATCTTTACGCCATTTAACCACGTATGCATTTTTCTTTTATTGCTTAGGAAATGGGAGAGACAGAAGGGGTTACCGGACATGTCACTAATACAAAAAATTAGAACATCTTTTGAGATTAGTCATTGTTCATTTTGTCACTTGTGCCACAGAAGAGCAGCCATAGATCTTGTGAGAAATTAACTCCTGTAATAAATGGTCAGCCATTAGATCTTCTGAAGTTCAATGAACCATCGGGCTGTGTTCATGGCAAAAAAAACACCTTTGCTGTCTCCCAATATTTAGTATTAAACTTGAGGTAGATGATGATGTTGATAGTGGCATTGATGGAAGCCATAATGTTTTGGATGCTGCGCACCAATTTGTAAGTTATTTCGTACAGCCCACGGAAATAGAATTCAGGAATAAGTTTCGCCACCACAAAAGACAGTAAGTCAGGCAGATTGCACATCACGAAGACGGCAGACACAAATGTGACGACTTTGATAGCTCGAAGTTCCTTCGGACTGAGATAATTTTTATCTTCTGACTTTTCAGATTTTGCCTGTTCCTTTGTCATCTTGTGTCTCACCTTTGACGCTTGTTTCAGTTTGATTGTCAGAACCACAGTGCAGATTATAACAATACCCTGGGCAGTGAAGGGAACAATCATTCTGTTAAAGGTAGAAAAAATTCTGAAACCCAGGACGAAAGTTGATCCATAGTTTTGATGCAGCCTGGTTGAGTTTGTACGGATGTCCCAGTCTGGCACCAGAGAGATGTCAGAAAGCAGAGGTATGTACAGAGCTACAATGACCACCACGATACCTAAGACAATGACAATAGCTCTAGCACGTGTGAAGACATTTTTGAAGATGAAGGGAATAGCCACACAAGCACATTTCTGGACAGCGATGAAGACTGTCAGTGGTGTAGATATGTCGACCCAGAGCACAGCGTAAAGGTTCAGGATATCAGAGAGATCATCTAGGGCCACGTAGGGCATCAGTCCTGTAATTTCATACAAGTTAGTCAACAGTTGGTACAAAAAGGTAAAGAAGACAAAGCCAAAGTCAGTAATCGACAGTGCAAAGAAGGAAATAGCAATGCTGTCATTCAGCCCTGAAGAAATAAAGATCAACACGTTGAAGATGTTTGTGCATATCCCGATGAGACAAATAGCCGGCTTGATGTACATGTCACAGATTTCGTACATAGACTTCTGAATATTATAACTAACGCTGTTAACATCTGGAGACCTGGAGACGGCTGATGAGATGATGTCCGTTGTGGTATCATCGAGATAAATCTCTGCCATGATAATTCCTTTACCAAAGATATCTGAAGGCTCTTAATCAGAAAAACAGTTCTTTTTTCGTTTGCGCTGTCTTGAAGCTTTCAGCCGATTGAAAAAGTGAGGACAACTATTGAAATAATGTCGATTTCTTGGTATAGAAGAAAAGAATTCTAGCTTTGATGCCAGTTCACATTTCCCCCAAAACCACTTGCTGTTAACTAATCTATGCCATTGTAAGACTAATGACAATTCATGCTTTACAAATTAAACGATCACTATTATTATTCATCTATTTGCTAAAGAAGGGCTTCATGAGAAAAAAAAATCTATTTTCTCTTCACTGTGAAGTGGATCAGAGAATGAAATTACATGAGAGATGATTAACTACATTTTTGAGTAAAGATCTTGGCAATTACAATCTTGTAATACAGAGAATTTTGTCGCTCAATGTTCAAGCTATTAAAGCAAAAGGTGCTTTCCATTTATATAACCTTAATGATCTGAATGAAAGCAATTCTGTTACACTCACACCTATACAGCATCGATTATGAAGTCGGGAATTTCATATCATCTCCTAGTTGTTATATGAATGTCGTGTGAAATGGTTTAAGGGTTTATGAATTTGTCCACGTCGCCTTGAGATTGGTCGCGGGTGATATCGATTACTATCGTAATCCACATTTTTCGGGTTCTCTTTGTATTTGATAATATTCAGTGTCGTATTCCTCCGCTTTGTTTCTACTGCGGTCCTGCTCTACTAAATTATTTATTAGAGGAATAGTTAAGATTTTTTAAAACGTCGTATGTGCTTTTGCTCTTAAGTAGCTTTTGATTACGGTCGTTAATGCACGTGCAGTCAGTAATTGTTCAAAAAATGGGTTTGGATTGCTGATGTAGGGGCCCACACAGATGTAGTCAACGGCACATCATGGTTTGCACAGTGAATGATAGTTATTGAACGCTATCATGAGGGTACTTACAACAGTATACAATGACAAGGTTGTTCACTTGGGTACACCCACGGAACGGACTCCCCCCCCCCTCCCCCCCCCCTCCCCACACACACACTCATCTATCCCGATCTATCAGTTTTTGCGCTGAGCATAGTCGGTGAACGTAGAATATTCTGGAATTGAAATTGCTTCACAAATCCATCGCAATTTCAGACTAAAACAACGATTTAACGGAATCCATCATAACATTCACCGCGATGTCTAATCGATTAACTTCAGTCGAAGAAGATTCGCTTGTGAGAAGTGAGGTTCCACCGAAGGCCAAACGTGTCAGAGGCTGCATAAGATCTCTCTCTCTCTCTCTCTCTCTCTCTATCTATCTGTCTATCTATCTATCTATCTATCTATCTATCTATCTATCTATCTATCTAT
>JBCEWB010785209.1:0-16486 GCA_039654565.1 Peronia peronii | reverse complement strand
GGATGGATGGATGGATGGATGGATGGATGGATGGATGGATGGATGGATGGATGGATGGATGGATGGATGCACAGATGAATGAACTGATATATGGCTGGACAGACAGATGGACAACTGAATGATGATCGGGTGGTAGAATGAATAAGACTGATAGATTGGATGAGCAATTGATACTATGCCATTCAATTACTTCAGTGTGTATAACATATGCAGACATACTGGTCTCTTATTTAATGTGATTCTGACCTCAATCTGACCAGGAGCATATTCTTCCATGTGCGCTTCCAATGGGATCCCTGAAGCCTGTAGGCCTAGCACATGGTCATATAGAAACTGAGTCTCCATGTCCATCTGATAGGCATTCATCATGTCAGGAGTCTGGAAATACATACAGTACAGTCACAGACTAAGCACATCAGTGACAATTTCAAAGTTTTTGGAAGAGAATGAAAATAATTCCAAAATCTTGAGTGTTGTCTTTTTAGATTGTGTCCGTGTCTTTGCCATGTTATCATTTCCTCATGGATAAATAAAGTATTCGTATATGTATTTGTATTCATATTTCCTGAGAAATTATTTTGTTTCTTTCTTTTTTTAAGGGCCAAAATCAGCCATTTTTTTACCTCTGTATTTTTTTATACTTTTTGGACAATAATATATTTAAAATTGCAACTTTACTAATATTCAAATTTCACAGACTTTGCTTATAATTCATGCACACATCATAATTTGAACACAATAGTTGTTTGAAACATCCGTAAATCTATTTATTTATCATGTTTGACTTGGAATAAGAATTTACAGTGATCACTTGAAAAATAAATGCAATTTATTATACCTATACCTGGTCAGATGATAAAATTTACAATGTCTATAAGCTACTATTATGTTGGGGATGACAAACACATATATTTCGCGGCCAGTCGAAATGAGACGTAAGTCGTTAGGCTAGAACCGAGAAATCGGGCTTTGAATGTGATGAGAGGGGGTCAGACATCAATTTTTTTTTATTGCAGAAATCGAAAGTGCATTCATTTCTGAACAAGACAATATCGGTCTCACCCTTGATTTATAAATATTTCTTTATTAATATCAGGTTTTTGTGAGGTAGATATGTAGATTTATGCGTTCGACCGTTCATTTAAACTCCATTTTCTCGGAATTTCGGTCATTGCTGGGGGGTCCCCCTTTGTCTCTTTAAACTGCAATATCTCTGGCTAGAATAAAGCTAGCTCAAAACTTTTTTTTTACCACCTGAAAGGGTATGAAATAAACTTTCACATGATACCAAAAATCCCATATATGGTGAAAAATCGACACAGTCTCATTTTGACTGGCTGTGACATATATGTGCATAGCAATGGTAGCCTACCTAGGGTAAATCCCCCAATCAAACAACAAACACATGTTTATGCTACCAGTACCTTACATAAGCACTCCCTTTACATCCTTACAAAGAAATACAAAATGACATGAATTTACAGTAATTACTTCAGTAAGAAACACAATCTTTGCATTATTTTACATCAATTTAAATTTTCATTAAGAAATTAAAAGAATTAAATTTATTGTGTGAATTCTTAGTATTTAAACACTTCTTATTTTACTACACTAAATTAAGTAATTCATTGTAAGAAATTACATTGCATATGCATTTATTGCTGACATGAGTTTGGGACGACCTGTTCTGAGAGAAATAGAACATTTACTTCATCACACGAATTTGAGTAAAGCATTCTAACAAATTGAAATGCTTTCATTTATCACATTTTGTATCACTTGTAAACTTTTTTGCATCACCAGTGAACACTTTGGAACATCTTTGGACAATATAAATACCACTGGACATCTGGTAAAACCACTGCGCTAATGATTTTTTTTCTTCATATCACTTATGGACACTTTGTGTCACTGATGGATTCTGATTTCTATGTGAATTCTGGACATTTTGTTTTCTCTACTTACGCGGCTTGAATATTCATTCAGAGTGCCCTTGTAGTAGATCTGGTATTCTGTCTCGAAGGCCATCATGATCTGATAGCCCAGGTTTCTCAGTGACTCAAGCTGCCTGAGAGCAACTTCCCTGGGAGAATTTGGGTCGCGCTCACCACTCGCGGTATGCAGGTCACACAGAACATGGCCCACCTGAGCAAATCAAATAAATATGATTCATAACTAAAACCTTCTTTATTGGTAATAGAATTTTTTTCCTAATAATGCATCAGCATCATTGCTGACTAATTGAATCAATTAACACATCAGTGATCGCCAGTTCTTTCCACATAACAATGTATGTATGAATAATATCAGGGTAATTAAAGTTTTACTATTATATCTATATTTTCGAATGCTGTAACTTTTTATGTGCGGTTTGTATGTATGTATAAGAAGATAATATGCAAGTGGATGTTTATTATGGTCGATATTTATCAATATTGTGCTTAATTGTTATGATTTTATTTGCTCAATTTTGAATTCAGCTCATCACACACTGCACAAAAAAAAAATTATTCTTTTGGGGGGAAAAACCTGATCTTATCTTATCTGGATGGATGAATGGATGGATGGATGGATGGATGGATGGATGGATGATGGATGGATGGATAAAGAAATGGGCAGAGAGATGGTCAAATGAGTGAATAGATGATCGGACTTAGGACATATGCTATGCATATAAATGACATTCATCTGGCTAAAGATCTCCCATGTTACCTTCCTGTCTTCTTTACACAACCAGATAAGAGGTCTGAGGGTGGAGAGGTCAGGTATCATGTGACTGGTCACTCCTGTAGTTTTCTTGTAGTTGTCCAAGGTGGTGGGTGTCTCTGAGTGCAGGCCCAGCATACAAGTGTCTGAGGAAGAGCAAGATAGGACTTGGGTTTAGGTAAGACTTGGGGGGTAAGGTAAGACTTGGGGAAAGATAGGACTTGGATTAATGTAAGACTTGGGGTGATGTGGGAGACTTGAAGTTTTCCTTTCCTTTCCTGTGTGTCATCCCGCCATGCAGAACTGGGGCCGTCTGTGCATATCTAGGAGGTCGATGTGCCAACCTTCGCCAAGCCACTCTGCCCTGGACCAGATGAGTGCACTCCACAGCTGATTTCCCGTCCAATCCTTTACATCATCATCCATTTTCATCTTGGGCGGCCTCTCGTTCTCTTGCCTTCAATTCTCCCTGTTAGGATGTTTTTCTGAATGCTCTAATGTCTTACAATGTGTCTAAAGTATGTTAGTTTGTTGGTTTCTACTTTTCTGAGCAGACCTCTCTCCACAACTGGTCTCTTCAGAACGTCTTCGATTTTCACCTTGTCTTTCCAACTGATCTTCGCCATCTGCCTGAAAACCCACATTTCAAAGGCTTCTGTCGTTCTCATAGTTTCTGCATAGAGAGTGCATGTTTCATTTCCATATAAAACTACTGGATATATGTAAAGGTTCACTGCTTAAACTCTGTTAATGAGATGTGTCAAGATGTAAGAATGTCACTCATTTGAATTAACATTGATTTGGCTTGAGCTTGAGCTATTCTGATATTTATTTCTTGGTCATTTTTCTTTCCTTCATTTACAGTCTGACCTAGATATCTGAAATGTTGTACTTGTTCAAGAGGCTTTCCATTAGCTATAACATTTGCTCTTTTCCCATCTGTCCTGCTGATGATCACTGTGTTTGTTTTGGCAACATTCATTTTCAGTCCCTTTTGTTCACTTTCTGTTTTCACTTTATTAAATATTCTTGGTAGGTCACCGTTGTTACTTGCAAGCAGGGTGGTGTCGTCGACATATCTGATGTTGTTTATGTTATTACCATGGATGGTGATGCCATGCATATCGTTGGATTCTCTGAAGATGTATTCAGTATATAATTATGTTGAACAAATAAGTACACAGCCTTGTCCAACTCCTCTTTTGATTTCTTCAGGGTCAGATAATTCTTGATCAACTCTAGCTGCCTTTTGATTCCAGTATAATTCTATGATGATGTGTATATCTTTACCATCCAGACCTGCTTTTACCAGCACATTAACCATTTCTGAGTGCTTTAGCCTGTCGAACGCCTTTGCATAATCTATAAAACAAGCATATAGGTTCTTTGTACTTCCATTTGTGTCTGTGGTATGATGCTAAAACAAAAGATGGCGTCTCTTGTCCTTTTGTTAGATTGGAAACCGAATTGTTCAGGTCTATTTTAATCTGTCAGTTTACTTTTGATTCTGCCAAGATGGTTGATAAGAAAATCTTCAAGGCATGTGACATGAGACTTATGGTAGTGAAGTCAGAACATTCTCTTGACTTGAAGCTAGAGAATAAGATATGACTTAGGGTAAAGACTTGAGACGAGATATGTTTTGGCACAAAGATAGGAGCCAGAGTTGGGTAAGACTTATTGTAAGACAAGACTTGGGATAAGGTATGATCTGGGGTAAGGGTAGGACTTGTGGAAGGTAAGACTTGGGATATGATAAGAGCTGGGGTTAGTAAGACTTGTGGTAAGGCAAAACTTGGGATAAGATAAGAACTGGGGTAAGGCAAGACTTGTGGTAAGGCAAAACTTGGGACAAGGTAAGATCTAGGGTAAGATAAGACTTTGGGTAAGATAAGACTTGCGTTAAGGTAAGACCCCGGGTACGGTAAGACTTGAGGTAATAAAGTAAGAGACATTGAGTAAGGTGAGACTTGGAATAATAAGGTGAAACATGCAGAATAAGGTACCATATGGAGTAATGTATGAATTTCTTCTGTGTAAAACAAAATAAGTGCAGATAGCATCAGCTGAAAGAGACTGAAGTTGTAATTTAGGCTCTTGTAATTTACACATCATGCAGTGAAGGTGCAAATCTGTAAGAGGGTTTATATTAACCCTTTCCTCATAAAGAGTGGGAATAGCATGAAAAGGGAAGTTAATTTTAAAAGAATGTCATAATATGATGGATTCATAGCATAACTCACTGTAAGGTGTCTCCATGCCCCGTTCAACAGCTCGTTTGATTCCGCTTGCGGTGGCAAACCTTCCTCTGGCTCGGCCGTACATGTCGCAGACTGTGAAGAGGACAGCATCATAGTTCTCGATCTTTTCATCGACGCTATCATCATTAAGGTTATCCTCATTGTATATGAGACTGTTTTTGGGCACAGTGTCAGCTGAGCCAGAACTTATACTTGAAACCTCCGTCGTCATGATGGACCACAGTAGGGATGATAATATTGTCGTAGGACTTTCTCTCTCTATTGTGCTGTGAGGCAAAAAAACAAAGATAGACAAACAGACTAATAAGATAAAAACAAAGGATAAATGATAGATGGGTGGGTGGATGGATGGATGGATGTATGGATGTATGGATGGATGGATGGATGGATGGGTGGATGGATGGATGGACGACGAATGGATGAATGGACGGATGGATGGATAGATGAATCGATGGATGGATGGATGGGTGGAAGGATGGATGGATGGATGGATATATGAATGGATGGATGAATGGATGGGTGGCCGGATGGATGGATGAATGGATGGATGGATGGATAGATGGGTGATGGATGGGTGGAAGGGTGGGTGGATGGATGGATGGATGGATGGATGGATGGATGGATGGATGGATGGATGAAAGGATGGACGGATGGATGGATGGGCGGATGGATGGATGGATGGATGGATAGATGAATCGATGGATGGATGGATGGATGGATGGATGAGTGGAAGGATAGATGGGTGGATGGATGGATGGATGGGTGGATGGATGGATGGATGAATGGGTGGTGGGATGGATGGATCGATGGATGCTTGGATGGATGGATGGTTGAATGGATGGATGGATGGATGGGCGGACGGATAGATGGACGGATGGATGCGTGGAAGGAGGAATGGAAGAAGAGATGGATGGATGAAAGAATGACGGGAGGAAGGAGGGAGTGAAAAGGAGGAGGATGAAGGAAGGAAGGGATAGATGGATTGATAGAAAAGCCTCGGCACGGCAGATCAGCTGCATGCTTTGAGCAATAATGGTGGAAAATAACATATCCCCGTCTTCTTGAAAGTCCTCTGGAATGACAATGTGCAAAACATAATGATACACATGGAACTGCTTGTTCTTTCGTGCGATACAAGATGAGTGGTCAGATTTTCCTTAATCATGAAGACAAGCAAGGGACAGGCCATTAACAACACAGTCCAGTTGTCTCGGTTCGTGCCAATGCGAGGATGTTAAGAGCAGCACGAAGCAGGAACTATTCGTATCATAGACGCAGCGGCTAGCCGTTAGATCACACTCTCGACTCTCTCCACATTATCAAGATCAGAAAACTAAGACGGCCGTACAGTCATGTCACAAGGTCAGTGGGACTTCCGAAAATTATCATGCAAGATACTGTACCAGGTGAGAAGAGACGAGGAAGACAGAAAAGGCATGAAAAGTACAACATCAAAGAGTAACGAAATCTACTTCTGTCTAAATACCAGAGAAGACAGGAGCGAATGGAGAATAACAGGCCTAATAAATCGTCTGTGATGCCCTTATTGTCCCCAAGCAGCTGAGGGCTTCAGTCACTCAATCAGTCAGTCAATCAGTCAGTCAGTCAGTCTGTCAGTCAGCCAGTCAGTCAGTCAGCCAGTCAGTCAGTCAAGTCCATGTGGAAACCAGAATGTATTTATATATTTTGAACGATGGTCATTTAAAATTCTTCACCATTCTTCATGTGACAATTTCTCTTTTTTTTTTTTTTGCGTAGGCTAGGGCCTAACTCCTAGCTAGATTCTGATGAAGATCTAAAGCTGCATACCCTTTCAAACTCTGACTAGCAAAAAACTTTAACTAGCCCCTCATAAAAAAAAAAAAAAGTTCCGACAAAAAAAACAAAACAACAGAAATTATGTCCAATTTACACATACACATTTAAGAAACTGAAAGGAAGATCAGTGTTGAGATTCGAATTCCCAACCATCGACTCAACATCGTGGACATTTATCCATTCGGCCACGGAGACCGCTTCCTTTCGATGAAAATAACGGTATCAACAAGACCGCTAGGCGTACCGAGACCGCGAATCCCAGTGTTGTAGTACGAACTAGCAGACGACCGACAATAATACATTACTCAGTCGTCTCTTTGTTTACATACAAGCAGACCACGAACAGGGAGCTAGCCAATGGGCTAGCAGGATCTTTTAGTGGAGGGAGTGGGTTTTCTTTTTGGAATACCGGATGGATGCGCAGTAAAACTGATGATCTTGAGGACGCTGACATAGACAAAAAGCTACTCTGTGACGGCTTTTCTCTACGAACTGCTCTTTAGTTGTTGACAAGCGAAGTATTGATGAGGATTGTTTTTGACCAGTGACACTATTTTCCTTTGCCAGTGGAAGGGGCGTTGAACAAACACATTAAATTAGAAACGGAAAAAAAGATTTAAAAAAAAAAACAACAAAAAAACTTTGTGCTCTTTGCTTGAAGCATAGGCCTACGACATAAAAAAATCTGAAAAATGCATGGTGTATTCTTATCGTAATAATTCATACTTTTTGTTTTTTGTTTATTTTTGTTGTTGTTGTTGTTGTTGTTGTTGTTTCTTGTTTTTTGTTTTTGTTTTTTGCTCTGATCAATTTTTTTAATTGACAAAAAGCGGAATTATTTATTTTTTCTAATTCACAATGCTTGTTAAACAACCCGTGTCGTGTATCTAGCATAGCGAAATACATGTTACTAAATGGCTCTTACTCTTAAAAGAAACAGAAATGCAATCCCCACTGTGACCCATCCATGATTACAGACAATATGTACTAATCCAGCTTTTGTCGGAAACACTGCAGAAACACTGTAGGACACAGAGTGACTGCTCTTGGCCTAAATACATGTACTGTCATTACCTGAGGAGTCTGCTTGGTCAATCTGAATTGTTCTTACCAAAGAGAATAAGAAAAGATAAGATAATATAAGAAAAGGCAAGATAAGACAATAGAAGTTAAGATAAGAAAAGATAACATAAGAAAAGATAAGACAAGAGAAGAGAAGAGAAGATAACTTTATGTTTCACAAAAAATAGAAAGTTTTGTACAATGTCAACGAGCTGAATCCAAAATTATATCAACAAAGTCGTAAAAATTGAGCATAATGTTAATAAATATTAACCATACACACAAACCACACATTAAAAGTTCCAGCATTCTAAAATGACGCCACGAGAGTGTTTAGATAAGATGGTAAATGTATAAAAAATAAAAAGTCAAAAAAAAAAAAAAGAAGGATCTGGCTGATCGTTGTTGACGTTTTTGAAAAGGGCTTGGGTCACTATGGCTCATACAACTGCCCCCCCCCCCCTTTTTTTTTTTAAAATAAAATAAATGCCATGCCATTAAGTCCACATGATAAAGAGCACTGGTAAAAACAGGTGACAAGCAAAACTTGGACAGAAATGGGAGGAAGCGATTTCGTGGCTAGAAACAGTTGTCAATTGATAGTACCGGAATTGGCTGTGATTTACAAAAGCAATAAACACAAAATAGAGAACACAGCTTAACTATGAATGGGTCAGAAGAAACTGCTGCAGTGCTGATATTTCTGTAGTGACAATATTTACTTATGGTCAAGAGACGATAGTTTAGGTCTAAATTGCTAGAGCCCTTATTGTTCCTGTAGCCTACTACATGCCATTTGCATAGTACCGTACATGTGATTTACATGTACAGTCTGATGGGCGAGTTTGTGAGCATATTATAGGCCCGATAAAGCTTTTAGGATTTACAAACACACGCGTCCAGTTAAAAATAATGGTGTTACGAGCACAGTTCTTAGACAGAACATGGTGGGAGAAAATAAATTCTCCCCTGTTGCGTTAAACATACTTTTCCTAAAAGTGTACTGTATACGAGAATCATATAAATATACATGATTTATTCTTCAGCATTTAAGACTTCAGCAGCATGCGATTAAATCAGTAAACTTTCTCTGTAATGATAAACTATCAAATTAAATCTTACCTTGCACACAGAAAACAAACTGCCACATCAGCTTGAATTGTTTCCTATGCTAACTTCCATGCTTGTACGCACGGCCAATGCAAACAAAGGCTCAGCAAACTACAGACAGAAGATAAGCTTATTTAATATTATGGAGTTATTATGGAGGCAAGAAAGGAGGCCAAAGTTCTTGAAAACTCCCAGCCGTATTTTGTGTCTACCAAAAGAACACATTAAAAAGAGAAATGGCGTATGCGTTGCCACAGCAAAATACATCTAAAGCTAAAATTATCCCCAAACTGAAATTAACACTATTACGGCAACGTGAAGTCTAAACACATAGAAGAGATTTAATAACCAAGAATAAGTGAAGCTTGACCGTCTTTTTTTTTTTTTTTTTTTTAATTATTATTATGTACGTAGCCTTTCAAGTCCTAAGAAAATAGGATTATTTCGGCCTTAAGTGGTTGCCTTATTTTTGGAGAGAAGATTTTTTTGTGAGTAGAAATTTTGACCAGACCGCGGGGTCTTCGCCTACACGTCATCCGATTTTGAATTGCCAAAGGTTCTTTAAGTACACACTGGACCTACGAAATATTTGCCCTCATCCGAGAGCGCTATTCATGGCTGGCTTCATGAATACCGAACTAAATGTTATGTTACACCAAGTCCTCCCTATGGGTACCTTAGCCTACACCAACGCGTAACTCCCTTGAAGTTACGACAACTTCATGAAGACGACTTTCCTGTTTATCCACAAAGCCAGTGGACCGTTGAGTCACTGAAACAAATGCAGGGTCTTCGAATCGTTCCTATCCCCCCGTAGGATTCGAATTTCGAACCCGCAATGTAAGTTTTTCGCCGAAGCGCCTAACCCCACGCCCATGGTGACCTCCTATAAATCAGACTATTTTGGGAAGGAAATTATAAATATTATATGTATGGACTAACCTGTTCAAATATCTACACCGAACAGAAAAATTAAATGGTTAGGCCACAGTATTTCCTTATGGCAAGTTACGAACCTCAGCCTTAGGCCATTTTCCTGTTATGCTTACATGTAGTCTGTGCATTTTAAAATATCTCTCAGACAGAACTAGAGCGGCGAAGAGTCCTCAAACTACAGTGGACATCCGATATTTATCAGTATCTAAAATGTACGCTGACAATACTTATCTCTCAGTCTGTTAGATCTAATATTGGAAACCCTGCTCACAAAAACAAATGTAATGATCTCTACTTTAGCTATTGTCCCATTATTTAGGCCTAGTTCCAATATTAGAATCGTTTACAAACAACAACAACAACAACAACAACAACTGTCTTTCTAAAACATATTTTTCACGCTAAATTGGTGTGTACAGAATCATTAACATTATGTATCCAAGGCTAGCAGTTAGGAGGGCAGTTAAATTCAAGGAAACATCTGCAACGAACGATGACAATACACTGTACATGCATTAGGCTTTGAATGTCCATGTAGCCTACATGTAAGTACATGTATTTTTAGCGGCTCCAGTGTTTCCTATCTCAAGTTACTACTGCCTTTACGCTACCGTTATTTCATACGTGTTGCGACGCAGTTACTGGATCTCTGAAAACCCTTACAATCCAATGCACACCATGCACTTACCAACGGATGCTCACATGTAGTCAAATACATCAATCCATGTAGTCCTACACGGCATTGCATTAGAATTTAAATCTATTCATTCTACTCACCACCTCTTCTCCCTTCCTAGCCCACCCCTTTTTTTTTTCCTCGGCAAAATGCATCTGAAATTGACATAGGCTAATGCATTTTAATATATTGATTCAAACCAAGAATGTAATACTTAGGTCAATATGAAATTTTCCCAGCCGTCACATTTGGCCGACCAATTCCTCAGCACAGGATTGCATAACGCCATGCAATGATAATACTGTGTTACAGCATAAGTAGGTCAGGGCTAAACAACAGTGGATAGAGCTGGATGGAGCCCAACACACTACATATACACAAAAAGGGGTCATGAGGTCATGGCCTTTGGAGAGGTCATCTTGCTGGTCGATGACTTGTAATTAATTTGTTGTTACTGCTGGGCCAAATTTGCCGAACTTCATCATTTCAAGATGTTATTCCTTCCTTTTTCTACCTCATTCTCGCTAAATATTTCTCAGTCTAAATTTCAGTGGTGGTGCAAGTCGATTTGTCTATCTGTCTTTCTGTCTGTCTGTTTGTCTGTTTGTTTGTCTGTCTGTCTATCTCCATTAAAAAAAATCTCTCTCTATTTCTGTGTTTGTGTGCATAGCTATTAATCTATGTCAAAAGATCCATTCATGGTATCGCTAAGTGGTTATGTAAGTCCTGCCCACTTCGAGACATATATATAATACACTTTTAAAAATTTTAATTTCACAGATTTCAAAAGCGTCTTTAGTTGAAAACGAAACTACGGAACACTTTAATTTCTTTACACATTAACCTGAAGCCTTGGTCGCTTATAGATATAGGCTTATTCATTAACATACAATGGTTTTTCGTTTTATGTGGCCATACTGGCCATGTGGTTTGAATTATGCTATACTGTGTGTGAAGCACTGCGAACGCTTTTCAAAAAGAAAGTCACACGCATAAAGCTGAAGCCGTTTTATATCATTCACCGTACCAAAACTTTGTTTTTCTTCGCCGGTTCAATATGCCTTGCTGAATGAATTGGAAAGAAATCAAAGCGTTGGAATCCTTCTGCTGGCTACCTTCACACTTTAGTGCGTGTGACTCGATAACCAGACGGCCAATTGCTATGAATTTTTTACAGATTCATCTGAGCTTTAAAAAAAAAAGAAGGTTGCGGTACAACTAGGGTCAGATCAAAGTCCACAGAGTCTAGAGAGTCTATTGTAGAGCTGTGGAACGCCGTGGTCATGGTCGTTATACGGCAGGGCTGGTGGGCAGGAACTATAAATTTAGTGTTCAACGTAATCTCATAAATGACGATTACGAGAGAACCAAGAAACGAAGAAACTTGCAGTTTTCTCCAAAAATTGTAGAAAAATATATGAAGACCACAGGGGAAAATGACAGTAGTCACAAAATACAGTTTTCATGGTTATCTGCCCTATCAGTAGCCCTCCTACTGAAGTTTCGCGCCTTCTGTCTGCCTCTATAGAAAGACGACTGTAATACTATAAATAAAAAAATACAAGAATATATTTCTTAAACAAGAATCAAATCTTAAAATTAATTTTACATAAAACTAGTATTTTGTAACTACCGTCATTTTCCCCCTATGGTCTTCATATAGATTGTCATACTGTTAAAAATTATTTTCTATTATATTTAAGATATTCCTAAAACGATAAATGTTGGAGAGATTCCATTGGTATTAGTGCGCAATTTTGCATGCGGCTTGTTTAAATTACTTTTGAGATGATATATGTCTATAAAGCATTACATATAATTTCAATTTAATACATGTATTTATGGTATTAATGTCTCATCATAATTAATTTAATATCACATTTCATTGACTGACTCATTTGTTTAACAATTTAATTTTCAAGGAAAAAAAAACAAAGCATACCCATTGACAAACAATCCAGTAATTGTATTCTTACTCGAAACTAATCATAGTGGCAGTTCCATATTAAAAAAAAAAATAAACAAAAAACAAAAACAAAAAACAGAAATTCTCAATGGGAAAACCGATCTATTCATGATTATATATTCCAAAGTCTGTCCTTCTCTCCGTCTATTCATGTGTCTCTAGGCTGTGCCAACAATATAACTAATATTATGATAAAATAAATAAACAGTAATGATAACAATACAACTGAGCAACTCGGTATAAACAAAAATAATAATAGAAAAGTTTTTTTTAAAAACAAAACCAAAAGAAAGAAAAAAAAAAAAAGAAAGACAATATCTGTCTATACTCTGTCCTCTCTTTCGGTTCTCTCTCTCTCTCTCTCACTCTCTTTCTATCTCTGTCTTTTTCTGTGTAGTATGTGTGTGTGTGTTTATCTATTATATATATCTCTCTATGTATTTTAATCACACTTTGACTAAAAGAGCATCGAGATAGCAGAGTGGTGAAGTAATATAATAGTAATAAAACTCAACAACTGGATATTTACAATGAAAAACAATAATTAAAACGGAAAGGTGTACTTTGTCAAATTTTGGCAACTTTAATCGGATGCGCCTATCACAAATAAAGACAATTAACCCTCATTTTTCACTGTCTTCAACACTGTTATATTGCCTCAGAAATGATCCCTTAGGTTATTCGTTTTGCTTCCATTAGTGATCGATATTCACTGATCAAATATATCAGTGTAAGTATAAGGAGATAGTCTTCAAACGGAAAGAAGAACGTCGTCAAAAGTTGACATCTTCAATCGGATCATTATCTTCAACACTTTTATATTGCCTCTCCTAAGGTGGATTAGGTTTGTAGTTTTGATTGCATTAGCGATCGATATTCACTGATCAAATATATCAGTGAAAATCTAAGGAGCTTGTCTTCAAAGCAAACGGAAAGAAGTACGTCGTCAAAAATTCACATGTTTAATCGGATGTGCCCATCACAAACGAAGACAATGAACAATCATTTTTCACTGTCTTCAACACTTTTATATTGCCTCTCCTAAGGTATCTTAGGTTCGTAGTTTTGATTGCATTAGCGATCCACAATCACTGATCAAATGTATCAGTATAAGAAAAAGGAGATAGTCTTCATACGGAAAGGGGTACTTTGTCAAATTTTGGCATCTTTCATCGGATGCGCCCATCACGAATGCAGACAATTAACCCTCATTTTTCACTATCTTCAACACTGTTATATTGCCTCAGAAATGACCCCTTAAGTTATTCCTTTTGCTTCCATTAGTGATCGATATTCACTGATCAAATGTATCACTGTAGGTACAAAGAGATTGTCTTCAAACGGAAAGAAATACGTCGTCAAAATTTGACATCTTTAATCGGATGCGCCCATAACAAACGAAGACAATGAACAATCATTTTTCATATTGCCTCTGGTATGGTGCCTTAGGTTCTTCGTTTTGATTCCATTAGCGATCGATATTCACTGATCAAATGTATCAGTGTAAGAAAAATTAGATAGTCTTAAAACGGAAAAGGGTATTTTGTCAAATTTTGGTATCTTTCATCGGAAGTGCCCATCACAAAAAAAGACAAATAAACCTCATTTTTCACTATCTTCAACACTGTTTTATTGATTCAGAAATGTTGCCTTAGGTTATTCGTTTTGCTTCCATTAGTGATCGATATTCACTGATCAAATATATGAGTATAAGTATAAGTAGCTAGTCTTCACACCTAAAGAAGTACGTCGTCAAAAGTTGACATTTTTAATCGGATGCGCCCATAACAAACGAAGACAATGAACAATCATTTTTCACTATCTTCAACACTTTTATATTGCCTCAGAAATGATGCTTTAGGTTCTTCCTTTTGTTTCCATTAGTGATCGATATTCACTGATCAAATATATCAGTGAAAATCTAAGGAGCTTGTCTTCAAAGCAAACGGAAAGAAGTACGTCGTCAAAAATTCACATGTTTAATCGGATGTGCCCATCACAAACGAAGACAATGAACAATCATTTTTCACTGTCTTCAACACTTTTATATTGCCTCTCCTAAGGTATCTTAGGTTCGTAGTTTTGATTGCATTAGCGATCCACAATCACTGATCAAATGTATCAGTATAAGAAAAAGGAGATAGTCTTCATACGGAAAGGGGTACTTTGTCAAATTTTGGCATCTTTCATCGGATGCGCCCATCACGAATGAAGACAATTAACACTCATTTTTCACTATCTTCAACACACAAACGGAAAGAAATACGTCGTCAAAATTTGACTTCTTTAATCGGATGCACCCATCACAAACGGAGACAATGAACCCTCATTTTTCACTACCTTCAAGACTTTTACATTGCCTCTCCTAAGGTGCCTTAGCTCTGTAGTTTTGATTCCATTAGCGATCGATATTAACTGATCAAAGGTAAGAGTGTAAGAAAAAGGAGATAGTCTTAAAACGGAAAGGGGTACTTTGTCAAAGTTTCCCATCTTTAATCGAATGCGCCCATCACAGATGAAGACAATGAATACTCATTTTTCATTATCTTCAACACTGTTATATTGCCTCAGAAATGATCCCTTAGGTTATTCGTTTTGTCTCCATTAGTGATCGATATTCACTGATCAAATATATCAGTGTAAGTATAAGGAGATAGTTTTCAAACGGAAAGAAGTACGTCGTCAAAAGTTGACATCTTTAATTGGATACGCCCATCGGAAACGAAGACAATGAATACTCATTTTTCACTATCTTCAATACTTTTATATTGCCTCTGGTAAGGTGCATTAGGTTAGTAGTTTTGATTCCATTAGCGATCGATATTGACTGACCAAATGTATCAGTGTAAGAAAAACGAGAGAGTCTTAAAACGGAAAGCGGTACATTGTCAAATTTTGTCATCTTTCATCGGATGCGCAAATCACAAATGAGGACAATTAACATTCATTTTTCACTATCTTCAACACTGTTATATTGCCTCAGAAATGATGCCTTAGGTTATCCGTTTTTCTTGCATTAGTGATCGATATTCACTGATCAAGTATATCAGTGTAAGAAAAAGGAGATAATCTTCAAACGGAAAGAAGTACGTCGTCAAAAGTTGACATCTTTCATCGGATGTGCCCAACAGAAACGAAGACAATGAACAATCATTTTTCACTATCCTCAACACTTTTATATTGCCTCTGGTATAGTGCCTTAGGTTATTCGTTTTGATTCCATTAGCGATCGATATTCACTGATCAAATGTCAGTGTAAGAAAAAAAGAGAGTCTCAAAACGGAAATGGGTACTTTGTCAAATTTTGGCATCTTTCATCGGATGCGACCATCACAAATGAACACAATTAACCCTCATTTTTCACTATCTTCAACACTGTTATATTCACTCAGAAATAATGCCTTTGGTTATTCGTTTTGCTTCCATTAGAGATCGATATTCACTTATCACTGATCAAGTGTATCAGTGTAAGAAAAAGGAGATAGTCTTAAAACGGAAAGGGGTACTTTGTTAAATTTTGGTATCTTTCATCGGATGCGCCCATCACAAATGAAGACAATTAACAAGCATTATTCCTGTCTTAAACACTGTTATATTGCCTCAGAAATGATGGCTTAGTTTATTCGTTTTCCTTCCATTAGTGATCGATATTCACTGATCAAATAATCAAATAGATGCGCCCATCACAAATGAAGACAATGAACCGTCATTTTTCACTATCTTCAACACTTTTATATTACCTGTGGAATGGTGCCTTAGGTTAGTAATTTTGATTCCATTAGCGATCGATATTCACTGATCAAATGTATCAGTGTAAGAAGAATTAGATAGCCTTAAAACGGAAAAGGGTACTTTGTTAAATTTTGACATCTTCCATCGGAAGTGCCCATCACAAAAAAAGACAAATAAACCTCATTTTTCACTATCTTCAACACTGTTTTATTGATTCAG
>JBCEWB010785098.1:0-16486 GCA_039654565.1 Peronia peronii | reverse complement strand
GACAGTCAGGATGTCATCAGTAAAGCTCCAACAGCCCTCACTGGTTGTGACAGATGAAATAAAAGATAAACACCAGGGAGATTAACTGTGAGGTAGTTTGACGCTGAAATAACAATAGAATTTTTCTTGACAAATCACTGACATCTGTGAGCGTGGAGGGACACCTAGCCAGCTATCACTCATATTCAATCCTTCAATAGATACAGAGAAATGAACAAAATCAGAACTCGGTCCCTGTCACTGTTTTTTCCATCATTTCACAGTATTGTCGAATAAAAATGAACACCAGTTATGGCAAGTATGATGACAAGGACAGCCAAGGCAGAGAATACTCTTACCAAATCAGCTGCTTTTTCCAGCATTTTGCGACCCTCTGTCTTGTTAGCTTTGGCCCCTATTCCCTGTAAGAACAAGTGGTTCATGGATGATTCAGAGTGAATTCTATCACATCAACTGAACTGTAAAGCATAGCCACTACAAGTTACTAGTGCAAGACACCACATCTTGGCTTTGACAGCTGGAGAGCTTGCACCCTGTTTTATTCAGTACTCAATAGCTGGGAAGGTAAAAGGCCTTTTGGCACCCTGAAAGTCTACTGTCCCCTTCATCACAGTTTTAATTCTATCACAGTTCAAATAACATCACTGATTGTCTATAAGAAACCTATAAGATGCAATATGGTTCTTAAATAAGTTTTGTGTACAGAGCTCTATTATATTCTTTGCCTTGCTATCCAAAAAATTACATTTAACTATGGGAAAGACACAAAATTCATGACAGTTCATTGTAACTGATTCATGCCCAACACAGCTGGGTAGAATATGTACTCAAAGATCTCTAAACTCAAATCAGATGCGGCACAACAGTCAGCCATACATGCAATCCTATTAAATCATTCTATAAAATTGGTGACTCCCCCCTCCCCCTCCCCCCACCTCAAAAAATGTTAAGAACTTTATTGAACAGCTGTATTTGAGTTTGTGCAGTGTGTCAAAGAGCAAGAGTTTAAAAAAATTTAAGATACACGGAACGTACCCGATACTGCATGATGCCATAGTTGAACATAGCATCAGGATTCCCCATCTCAGCTCCATCCTTGAAGATGTTCATTGCATTCTGCAGATTTCTTTTGATGCCTTGAGCCCCATGGTACATCATGGCACCCAGCTGTGACTGGTATGGGAGCAAAGTAAGAAACTTGTAAGAATCTTCACAGCCCAAGGAATGTGAGGAGAACATGGACAAAACCAATAGGATTGTAAGCAAAACTTTTGAGATACTGAAGAGTCTGTGAGTAAGGAATGAATTACGATTTTACCCACAAACTAAATACTGCATGCTTTTTATTATTCTGGGTCTGTGTTGTCACCCTGGGTTATTCTATACAGAGACATGTAAGTTCTAAAAAAGAACTTGAATATTAAGAATGAAGACAGCTTGATGAAATATAGAAAGTTCTCACATATGAAAAAATAATATACGTTGTTCTGAACAACAATGGCAAATGTCACAAAAGTTTGAATAATGAGATTGAAGATTCAATATGAATTTGCTATGGGATTGTGCACAGCACTGTGACACACACAAAAAGATATGCAAGCAACCCTTTGTTGTACTAATACTGATAAAAATAGCACTACCAACAATACAATATAGCAAGCAGGACACCACACCTTTCACTGAGATCTGTTACGGTGTCACGAACTTTGAATTTGAATGGGTGTTAGTTGTGATGTTGTAAGTGGTAATCAGGCAGTGAATATGGACGAGACACACATAGGAATGGAGAAATAAGAACAGGAATCCTCGACATCGAAATGATGCAGAATTTATTGCAGGTGCTTGGTAACAATACAAACTTCAGGGCAGCTGTCTAACTCCAATGCATACGGCATTCACTGCATTGCACTTTCTTCCTTTCCTCTCCGGCTGAGCACTTATATAGACACCAGCTCGTCTTGAACTCTCTCGAACCTACCAGTCTTCACCACCACCACACATAAAACTGTGACATAGTGCACACACATGACGTACTTCATACACAAGGTCTGACTAAAAACCATCCCGTACAAAATGCTTAGAGAGTATCTCAGACACGTTAGGTGACCCAGTATCTCAACGGGCCAGCATACGTACGCTCACAACATACACTTGTATGGGCCCAGCATATACAATTACGATCCGCTAAACATCGCTCACAACACACACTCACGTGTACCCAACATGTATAATCATGATTCGTTACACACGGGTTCTACCTGACAGTCACATGCTAGCACACCTACCTGGGCTGAGGCCACTCCTTTCTCTGCCTGATGTTTCAGCCACAAGAACAAATCTCCTACTTCACTTGTCTGAGCTTCAATCCTGGCCTCATCTATCAGCCTGATGCTCTCCGTCGCAATCTGAAACAAAACATACGGCAACATTTCATGACTGCAGTTGGCTATTAAAATGATCTTACGCCCTGAATGAAATGAGAATGTAATTGAAAATGTCTGAAATTCTTGCATGAAGAACTGTGTCTCCCTGAGCACAGCAAAATCCTGCATAAAGCATAATATGTGATGTTCAACTTTATAATATGAAACAAACATAATTTCAACTAAAAAGACTGAGAGGGGTTATCAAAGATGCCACAGCTGAAATATCATGGATGCATGGGGCAGAAAGCCACTAGCAAACATTTTTCTGTTATATCAGAAAGGAAAACAGGAATCAGTTCAGAACAGAGAGGTCTGATATACAAAGGAATGTTATAAGATATGTTGAGAGTGGGACACCTTACCCCTGTTTCTGTATGCAGTTCCTTGTCTGTCCTTGTCAGATCTGCCACTTGCTTGAAGTACACTGTGGAATCAAAGCAACAGTCAAACATACTAATACATATTGCCTGATCCAAAAAAAAAAACAGCATACACACTGACAAGTATTGTCAGATCTCAGGATGTACAAATAAACTCCAAAATACTTTACAAGTCCCTCTCAGTAACATTGTTACCAAATGCATATGAAGACTCCAGTGGAAAAACCAGGTAAGTCACATTTTTGTGAAAAATGATTTATTGCCCGATGTTATAATGCTCATGGCCAAGATTTGTTAACCAGAACAAGAATTCAGAAAGACCAGGTAAGTTCCGCTAAAAAGAGAGTTTTTAAAAGGGTAGACAGTGAAAAACTATAGACTTCTAAATTCTAATTTGTTTCTCTCCCTTTGTAGAAAATGTGACTTATCTGGTTTTTCCACTGGAGTTTTCATATAATGATTGCAATGGCACTTCTCTGGTACAAGTATGTGGACATTCATTTGCCCAGCAACACTTATCAACTGAGGATTCAGTGTGAAAAAACTAACAATCAATGCCAGGTAATCAAATTAAATATTACACATTTAATGTAACTAAATACACAATGCTAAAGCAGATGTTTTTTTGCTAAAGCAAAGGAGCACAAAATAAACAAAAAAAACAACAGCTACAGTTTCTGTATGACAACGTCTATATCCATTGATGTCCTAATCAATGCCTATCACAGTGCTTGTTTTCCCACGATTCAGCTTCTACTTAAAACCTCCCTGGCTGTATGATACATCCTTGTGTTCCATTTATGCCCTTCACATGCCTGGGCCAAACAGACAACACAGACAAGACACAATTGGCATATTCTTTAACCCCTTCACTGCCGCTACAGAGAAATCCCCATGTGCTAATTTAAGGGAGGGGGACACATGTGCTTATAGCTCGATTATTTATGTAACTAAAGCAATGCAATTTTGCAGTACTAAATCTGACATGTTTTCCTAGTACAAAATACATTGACATTATGTTCAAGTTGGTTATAGGGCCACTGGAGGCAGGGTCAAATACAATAATTCTGAGAACTGGTTGGTAACAAAACAGAGAAAAATGCCCACTAGATCTATGCAACTGAACTACAAAATCTAGCTTCAGAAACACATGTGACCAAACAACAACCCTCAATCAAGTCGAACTGCAATGAAATTATTATAGTTCCTATCTTATTACTGTCAGTAGATAAATTTTGTGTGATAAGCCTTGTAGCAGTCAGGACTACATGTTCATGTTTCCTCATATAATTTCGTAAGAAAACAAAAATCACAGCACAACCTGTGCACAGATTAGCACCATAAACACACAGGAAGTTCAAGGGACATCACCCTAGTAATTTTGGACTATTTTAGTGACTCTAATCCCTTTGACGGTACAGAAAAACATCAGACGTCACAGACGTCAGGAAGGCCCGATAATTCTCGGAGTATGGCAGTGAAGGGGTTAAGCCCACTTACTGTATGACACATCCTTGTCGACGGGGGCTCCATCGATGCCCATCACATGCCTATGTCCCAGGGCCATTACGGACAGCACATGTCTGTTCAGTATTCCCAACATAAAAAATCCCAGACTCTAGGGAAGAATCAAACAGAATCTAAGTCTTGTTAAATTTAATACTTTGATTTAATTTGACAGCACTTTGCATCATTCCATAAGCAAACAGAGCTACCCAACTTGCACTTGACTAAATGCTTTAAAAAAAAAAAAAAAAAATACTCAAACTCAAAGGTTTCTCTTTTTTCCACTTTAGGCATCAGCTCTAGTTCTTCAACTCTAAAAGCTTATAATAAACTCAACAAGAAAAAAGGAAAATATTTTACTGCTTTCTTTAAATTAATGTGACTTTCATTTATACCTATGTAATGTCATTCTTATTTTGTCACCATGAAAACCTTAATCAAAGTACATTTATAATGCCTTGCTCTGCAGCTCATAATTTAATTCAAATAAATACCCATTTTTCTTATTTTGTCATAAGCGACCTCCAACCGTTTTGACACTTTATAACTTTTTGCTCTGACATGCCAAATAATCAGAGTGCAACTTTTGCCTCTGACGACCCATATATTCGGCTTGACGAGTTAGCCCCTTTGATTAATTTGGTCATGAAATTCACAAAAGTTCCGTCCATACCTCTCTGTCTGCACACAAAACATGCAAAGCTTAACAGACAATACAACTGCCTCTACATAGCTTTTTTATTTCTGTTCTGTTTTTTTTTAAGGTCCCTACAATTATTTTCAGCTTTTGCTAGAAAAAAAATTTCTAGCCAGACATGAAAAAAAGCATTGTAGCCAATAAGTTTAGTGAAAAAAAAACCCTCACACCTGTATTTCATCCATCGCCACTCCTACGCCATTGTTCAGCAGAACAGCCAGTGAATACATAGCATTGTCATTACCAAGACAAGCAGACTGCTTTAGGAGATGAACTATTTTGCTTGACCTCTTCAGACCTTTTTCCTCCTGGAAGATAAATAAAGGTGAAATGGATATTGTGTGTGGCATTGTCCCCATTTGTCATATTGTTATACTAGTGCCCCCCGTGGCAGAAGTCAATAAAATCTTCAAAATGATTTGGAAATCTTGATTTTACATTTTAATCATCCATGAAGGCTGAATACTGGTCTGGATAAAATCTGATTCTGGTCAAAATCGTAGGTTTACTATGGAATATAAGTAATCAAATAAAACAAAATAACATCCCTGGAATTTACACTTTTTATGAGAATATGCTTTCACTATACTACGTATCTCCAACATTCTGTGAGAAGCATCCTGCCTGACAAACATTCAGTTTTACTATTCTCAAGTATTTGTCAATAATCAGAAAAGTATTGTTAGATTTCCCATGAATAATGTTTATTTGAAAAGAAGTATGATAGTCATGCAATGAGGAACAAGGCGACCCTTGTATTTCATAGATATCAAAAAGATGTGGTATTTCATTTTGTCAGCAAAAATAAAAACAGAATATTCAGATAATGAAAGAAAAGAAGGCATGTCATAAAGAAAAATATAATTATAGAACGCAATGAAAGAATGAGAAAAAGCAGACAAAGAGTGGAAATGGAACAAGGAAGAAAATATTATACCACAATCTGTATGGCATCGTCTATCAGTCCCATTGAAATGTTATGCAGTGCCGCCCGACCTTCAGTGCTAAAACTCCTAGAATATGCTTCAAGTTCTCCGTCCAGGAAATTGCTAGACAGACTGTGGGTCCCAACGACTCTCCTTAAATGTCGTCCAACATGATGATGATTACGCATGTTGTGTGGATATTGTACTGGACATTTATCGACATCCTCAAAGTCAGGTGTGAATTGGTCAAACAACAATGCTGCTTCATGAGGACAAAAATCTGAAAATTTAAAGTGAATGCTAGGGAAAGCTTTCAAAACCAAAAGTATAGGCGAAAAGAAACAAATCATAGATCATATTTGTCATTTGCAGGAGAATCTTCCCATCACTGCTAGCTTTAAATCATGCAGTCTTCTGCATCATAATAGTATGCAGTGATAGCTTTTCACTGTTCAGATTCCAACATAATGTTCACAGATATGCTATGCAATCTGTCCTTTACAAATCAGGATGTCCAATTCATAAAATTTGTGCAGCATTCTGACAAAATCCGTGGATGAAAGCACAAATAGTTCTGAGTAGTTGGTGAGAAGTTGTCAGATGGAGGGAAAAGTGCTCACAATTTTCTCAAAAGGATCTCTTAGGACTTCTCGACAATCCCCTTCCAATAGCACAATCTTCTTCCTCCTTTTTTAACTTTGTGAATAAAAATTTAGACATATGACACACAGACAATACAACCTATAGACTCAGAATACCCGTCATGATAAAATTAAAATAATGATTTTTGTATTTGACTCCTGTCGCATCTTTTTTCTCAACTTCAGGATATTTCTCACATTCTCTCTATGCTCTTTCTATAACATTTTTTAAGATACGGCTTTAGGAATCTCACCTTCTCTCTGAGCTAACATGTACCTTCTATATCTCTGGTACACATCAACAGCTGCATCCATCCATACCAGAAAATGCTCACACTTCTCTTGTCTGCTAGCCAGGTGCAACTGGAACATTGGGTGTGATGAACTGGGATGCGACAGCTTTGGACAGAAAAGATATTACATGACATTCATAAATTATTTTAATATGTATCAACTATAAAAACACTAAGAAATCTAAAATTAGGATTAAATAGCCGGCTACTTGTATTGTAGATTTATAGTGACTCTAAAAGAGCCGACAGAACTTCCTTAATTTTAGGGTCTCTAAAATGACATGAATATTCATTTTTAAAAAATGATAGCTTATTCTTTTACACTTTTGTTATCCTTCATATCTTTCTAACAACTGAGAGACAACATTAAATGAGGTGAGAAGAAACATAACTGTAATTACTATGTCTCTCCCCCCAAAAAAAACAAAACAAAACACAAAACAAAGCACAAACACTCACAGAAAAAAAAAGAAAGGGCAGAAGACACACAACTGCACTTACTATATGTCTTGCGCCCAGGGCAAGTCAGTCAGAAGTCGCACCAGATGATTTTGAGTTACAGTTGTTTTCTACCGTTTTTTACTATTTTCCGACCATCATACCAAAATTTTTCTTTTTTCACATTATAAAAAAGGTTAAATTGTCGTTTTGTGAAAACAAAAAAAATTTTAATACCTTAGTTGGAAAGTAATTAAAAACAACCAAAAACGGCCATGGTTCTTTATCGCCCAGTGCGACTTCCGACTTATTGGCCCTGGTCGCAAGACATATTGTCAAGTAATATAATATGAATACTATATTCTTACGCCAAGTGTTGTTTAGAAAGAAATTCCACTGCAAAATATGAGTGAGTTTGGCTTGATCAGTCCCTTAACACTTCTGAGAGTAACATCAGTACTTCATGTGAGGCAGGAAGTTTATTACGAAATTGCTTGAATTTGATGTGCATTGTAAAACATTCTTATTAATTTCGTATCATGGCATTTCAAAGGCAGATTTAATTCCTATACTCTTATTTACCATGGGATTGAGATGAGGTTCAGTATCAGATAAAGGTTTAACCTTTCAGTGATGCCTCAACTTACCTGTTCAGGTGTCAACAGCCTGGTCCTGTGGTAGACCACACGGCCTATGTAGCCAACAAAACTGCCCATTGTCCAGTCCAAACCTCCAATGGACATCATGCCCTCTGTATCATCAACAAACATGTCTTCAGTGCTTGTAGAATAAAATATGTGAATGTGGATTAGTAAATGAAAACAAGTAGCCATATAAAAACAGGTAAGAAAGGGAAAGCCACTCTTGCACTTGACAATATGCTTAAAAAAAAAAAAACATGAATTTTCAAAGAATTCTTTTTCTTCCACTTCAGGGATCAAATCCAGTTCTCAACTTCCTGAAACTAATATATTTTTAAAAAATGAAAAAAATACTGGTACAAAAACAAAAATTCTTTTTTTTTTTTTTTAATTATTATGCCATAGAAAGGGGAATGAAAGCAGTTATTTCAAACCTCTTATCCTTCGTATCTTTCCAACAAATAAGCTACAGCATTAAAAAAAGAAGAAGAAAAAGGAAAAAAAAAAAAGAAAGAAAGAAATTACGTGAAAACACAACAAAACTTACTACGTGTGAGAGGTCCAAAAACCATTTTTCAGATCTGGGCCATAGTTTACATGTAAAAACCACTGTTTAAAAAAAAAAAATGGAAAAGTAAGTCTTTCTGAATCACATGAGACACTTGTCTTTCATTCACAAGGAAGGATCAAGGAGTAAAACAAAGGTAGTCTGCTTTGCACTATGCACATGATCTAAAGAGGTCATGTTTCTTATTCATGCCAATGTCAAAGAGTGTACTTCTCAAAAATTGTTCTGCTTTCAAAGCGAGCTGACAAAAAGGCTATTTCAAAATCAAGAAATCATGACTTTTTCCTTAAAAAAGAAATGCCATACTTGGTTCTGGAACAAAATTGGCAATGCAGTTTTTCTGTTGGATCAAACTACTACACATACCCATCAAGTGTATTTCCTTATCAGTTTCTACTATTTTACTACATATCATTCATATGACTTTCAAAGTCTGTAGTTGCTCAAATCTATTCATGTAGAGATTTCACATCAGTTACATTTCGTGTGAATAAATCTATCCATTTAATAAGAACTCCAAAAGCTGTCTTTTTATCTCATGTATTGTCAGCTTTCTGCACTGATACAAGCAAGGTCAGGTAAGTCCAGTCTGGAATCATATGCAGGCAAATTACATATTCTTTGAGCAAAATACAGAATTTATTCCCTCACAGAAACGTACTCATTTAAATCTCCTACATGTTTATCTAAGTTACTCACAGTTTTATCGTGCATGGTAAAGAGAATTCTGGTCCAGGTATGTCTGGGTACTGTGTCCATTGATTTCATGGCTATGTAACCACTGGCTGCCTTCACATCAATCTGAACATGACCTGGGGAAATGTAAATTTAATGGGAATTATCTTCATAAGTCCAATCATTTCTGGCTCAATCATTTTTTTCTCCAGATACCACAGTGATTGAAAAAGCATTGCTCAGAGGGAAAAAAATCTGTTCTCTTTTTTCTATTTGAAATGTCAACATTTTTATGATAGAAGGAAAATATTCTTTTTACACCATAAATTTCTCAGGATTTGACCTGGTGCATGTTTCCAGCCAGTAGTACAAAACTGAACTTCTCCTTCTTTATCGTTTGCTATTGAGATAGCTGTCCACATGTTGCTGAAGGTGTAAAAGAATGTAACTTATGTCTGCTCTGTAGCCCTTTCACTACTAGAAGTAGTAAGGGTGTTAAAATAAAACAATTCCCATTTTATGTGGCTGATTTTTTTCTAAATCATAATTCAGATTTTCTTGAGACCACAATGCCAGGGAATCATTTGCAAATTATATCAAGGACAATAACATCTACCATGCTCTAGTACACATTTCTTTTTTTAAACAAACCATGACAAACTATACATCAATGGCAAAGGTAACTGAAACAAAAACATGCAATGAAGTAATTGACAGAAATGAAACAGTTCGTGTCGAGGTTCCAGCCATGTTGATGTCATGGTGATTAGGCTAAACTTTATGTGACAGTTGGCAGAAACAATTTATTGGCAAAAACTAAAGAAAAAATAGACAGGATTAACTCATCTGAGGATGACCAGGTGATAAATATCATACATTTCCCTCACATATACAAGAGCATTCAGTCAAAAGATTTAAGTTTCGAACAAGACAGTATAAGAAATAATCAAAAATAAAAAACCAGGTAAAGCGAGTTCTCTAAGAAGCAGACAAGAAAACAAATCGCTGGGAAAATCATGCGGATGGGCAAAATATGCTTACAGATGATGAGAGCAACTGTGGTGAAATGAATGTCCAGTAGAATAACATTAGACATGACACAATGAGATCTGGTGCTCACCAAACCAAGGCAACTGGAGAAATTATGATTTTTGTGTTTTGTTTTTTTTTAACAGTGAGTGAATTTTTCAGGCGTTTTTTTTTGGGGGGGGGGGGGTGGGCATACAATCTTTCTATGTCCATCTAAAAATGTATCTCACAATTAAATTTGCTAAAATATGCCGAATAAAGGTCCAAATGTATGATATGTGACATAATCTATATGAGGATTATTAAAGATCAGAAAAGGGGATCAGCCATTTTCTCACAAAATTCAAAGCTGTTGGAGCAGGTCACTCTCATCATCTTTAATTGCCACTTTCTCAACTTCTACTCAAGATAGAACAAAGATTTTTCATCACTAGAAAAGGAAATAAATAAGCTTCATGTTGACACCAATAACTCTATGATTTCATTGTGTTGCACCTCATATGATGATCTTTCTTTGTTTCCTTCTTCAGTGTAATGGTATTAGACTGAGATTATAGCCCAGAGTTTACTATAAATAATATGAATACATACTGGCCAACATGCCATCTGATTTACAATTTTAGTCTCACCTTTTATTGTTCTGCTCATTTATGATAACAGTCCGAAACCAATAATTAACGTCTGGTCAGACAACCTCAGTTTTTAATAATCGTGCTAGTCATGTTAGTTTTCTTTTTTTTTTCTCTTTCATTTTGTTCATGTCTAAATATAGTTAGAAGTGACATTCAAAATTCCAATGTTATAGTGAACAGATTTTGTATTATACCTATATCCATTTTTGACATATTCAGTTAGTAGCATGTCATGTACAAAGTTGTATAATGGCACATCAAAGTCTGATCATAGAAATGCACTATTTTACTAGTGTCAAAACATTATCATGACCTCAAGACATTCATGCCCTATCCAAAGAAATTCACTCTGCTAGCATCAATCTTCCTGTGGCGGGTCACTGTGGCTATGTGGTTTGGTGTCTGCTCCATGATAAAAACAACTCACGCTGGTGAGGTTGTAGCCAGGATTGATTTGCCCCACTGAGGGATGGGCGGACACAAAGATCAAAAACCTGCATTTTTTCAGTGACTCAATGATCCCCTGGTTCCTCTGGTTAGGGAAGTCCCATGTCTAGCATTCTTGGATAACAGCAAATATATTTTGGAGGTCTCATGTGTACATTAAGCACATTAAAGAACCCTTGGCAGTTCAAAATCGATGAAGAGTAGGCAGAGCGCTGTCTGCGCAAAATTTCCAAATTCCAGATTTCTATCCACAAAAAATCTCACCAAAAGAACAGGCAGCCTCTTAAAGCTGAGATAATCCTACTTTTCCAAGGATTGAAAGGCTTAAAAAAAACAATGAACAAATCTTTCTGTGATCATCTACCTTCTCTACTGATGACAAGAACTGGAGTAAAGTGTTGTCCCTGGCGGTCCATGTGCATAAACAATCCACAGGCTCCAGCAGGACTCAGATGATGGATGGGACAATAATCTAAAATGTACACCCACATCTCCAGGGATAATCTGCAGAAAAACAGTGATGAAATTGAAAATAACGAGATTGTTAGATAATTTTATGTCAAATATTGCTGACTTAAGATTGAATATTAATTCATTGTCCTCATTTTTTTTCCCCTTCATATTTGTATTTCTATCTCTTGAATGGTCAATCAAAGGCTGTTGAAACAATCTTTCATTAAATGACTTGAGATATATGCCCTCCCTATTATTTATTAAATGACTGAACAAAAACAATTCACATGCAGAACAACACAACGCACAAAACTTTCTACAGTAGTCTCCGTCTAAGAACCTACCACCTCAGAGCCCCATCGCCTTTGCTGCAAAACTGAATTTTTTCACTGTAATGTACCTGTCTAAGAACCCACTTCTGTATACAAATCCTTCTAAGAGCCCGGTACTCATGGTGTAATTTCACATCAGATTGTTCATTTAAGAGAAACACACAGAAGATAGAGGGAACATGGAAATGACAAGAGGCAGTGATGGGGGATGTGTGACTGCATTATCAAGCCACACACAGACAGCCTGTAGCCATGTCTTTGTTTAATAACATGTGGGCAGCATGCGTGATTAATTTTGTGTATAAGCAGGAATAAGATTAATCTCTTCACAGGTCAGTGTATTTTGATTGGTCTGGCTAATTTTAAACAATTAAGTCATTCATACCACTATATATGGGGTAATAGGTGGGTACTACTCATGAAATTATTAAGAAAGGTCAGGAACTGTTAGATCTAATAAAAACACACACATACAATAAAGAAAGCTATTCTTTAACTAAAGGTATTGATCAACTAATCATAGCAGACACAAGACAATGGTCTTGCATAACCTTTCAATCCGCCTGAGAGCCCGCTACTTTTGTTTCCTAGCGACCAGGCTCTTAAGTCTTAGGCAGGAAGTAATGCACTATTTAACAGGAGCCATTAATTTTTTTTTTCAGTAATCTGACTGTCTAGGATTTGTTGAAGGGATTTTCATACAAACGTAAGAATTCTTCTTGATATGCCTGAGAGATTTTCATTCACATTCCTATAAAGTAACAGTGGAAAACCAATTCCACATTTTTATAATGAGACAAATGATGTAGCACTTTGTCAGTCTCATCTAAAAACATTACAATTAATTTGGGAAGAAACATAACAATTGACATGATTACTGAGGAAAATGTCGTCTGAACAGTCTCTCTCTTTCCAGGCCATGGTCCTTGAAAGGAAAAAACTGTCGTATAATGCTGTAGGCATAGCCATTGAATACAGCAGGGTAGTCGAGAAGAGTGACATATTCTGAAATGAAAAGCAGATTGAAAGACATGAAGTGGCTGTTATGATTAAAGATAAAGGGCTGTTGTAAAGTTCCACGATTTTTTTTTTTTGCCTTTCTTTTGATTCACTTTATATAGACACCCTCACAGATCATGTGATGGCTTCCTCTAGTTTAACCCTTAAGAGATATAACTTTATTAATAGCCCTTTCCAGGGCTAAAACTTACTCAATAGTCCTTTTCAGGGCTAAAACATTCTCAACAGCCCTTTTCAGGGCTAAAACATACTCAACAGCCCTTTTCAGGGCTAAAACTTCATTAATAATTTACAGACCTTTTCAAGGCTAAAATCTAGTCATCAACAGTTCTTTTCAGGGCTAAAACTATACAAACAGTATTTTCCAGGACTAAACATTGTAACACCCTTCCTCCTTTACTTTTCTTTATTTTTGTCTTTCAAGGCAAGCCCTTATTAGAGCTAACAATCTGATTAAACAAGTGGGCTTGAATTTGAGATAAAGCCATAGCCGGATTTCTTTATAAAGTGTCTCATTTGCCATTTGATAATTGCCTCCCTTTTCAAACTCTGAAGTAGAATTCTGGTTTCTCAAACTCATCAGGATGGTCCCAGCAAATTCACTGTAAGCAAGCTCAATTATAATTCATTTGCATAAAAGAATAAAAATGAACCTTTGTGCACTCCAATACTAATTCAATCCAAATTCATAAATGTATCTAGTTCTAGTTATAAAACAAAAACAAAAAATGCACGTATTCAACAGCCCAATTTCCTGTGCGTAAAGATACTGTTCAATTATGTACATATTTCCTGATCAATGACTGACCACATGTTACATGACTGATACCATCTGAGCATCTACAAAACTCACCTTCTAGCAACAAGCCAATAGATCTAGCCCTTCAGCAGTCATAGATCTGAGTAAAGTGTGAACAGCAACTTGATCTGGATCTACTGAGACATTACTGTCGGGCTTGTTTCACAAAGATAGCTACTAGCAGATGGCAAATCTTCAATTTAGGTTGTTCTGGTTCAACTTACCTTCTTTTTGTGGTCCCAATCTATTTCTACTACGGAAGTTGCAACCCAGAAGTACAAATGGCACATATCGATTACTGCCTTCCAATTATATAGCGACATGGATCTGACTGCTAATATGTCTATTTGCACAGACAAAATTACTGTCAATATGATTATGACTATGTTCGCGTTGTCTGAGTGCTTCAAATGAATAATAAACTTTTTTGGTTGATTATTTCTGCATCATTGTGACTTGTCTTTGTCTCACAGTGGTCATCCAATAACCACCAATGGCACTGGGACTCAAGATATTGCTAGAAGCGGCCATAATCACATGTTTTATGCATTCTTTGCCTCATCCGATTAAACAGTGAAAATCTACCACTGTATATAAAATAACCACATGGAGCCAAGTCCTGTTGTCTGTAGACTGGGCTGTCTGTTGAAAGACCATTGGTCAAAGATGTTGGAATTGCCATATCCATTAGGAGAGGAACTAGGCAACATCAAAGAAGACAGGAGATGGACTACAGGTGATGTTTCTTGTAAACTTAATTCGCTTTTGCAACAAATACTGATGAAACACCCACATCTTATTATAAGCTGCATTTCAGTGCACTCAATAATCAATGACATGATTCCCAAATGAAGTTCTGGACTAACGTCTTGATCGAGATCCTCTAGATCTAGATCTAGCCTACACAGATTCTATCTAGATCTAGCTCTATAGCTATAGGGGTCTAGTCTTGGGCCAACTTGGGCCTTTCCTGAAAATATCATTGGTCTCGATGATCTTTTGTCTTGGAATCGAGACGTACATCTAAATCTAAATATTTTACCGTTTTCTTTGGCACACATATGAGAGTCCGAAAATCTTGGAAGCTTTTGAATGAGTGACCATATCCATATTGTACATGGTGGCTCTTTGAATCGTCTGGAGTAAGGTGGTTGAGAAATGACTTTGGAAAAGTCCCGCCATCTTGAACTGTGGGTGGGGATGACAAAAGAAGGATCGGGAATTGAAGGGAGTAATTATAATTAATTGTAGAAGTTTTCCTACACTTTCGATCGCCACCTTGACATAATAATAAAAGATATGCTTCTGCGGGTGGTTTTCTTTCATTCTGAGGGACAATGGAGGTTTTCAAAAAATATTCTCAAATCGCTATAGGTCTACACGATGATTCTGTTGACAAAAAAAAAAAAAAAATTAATATCGCCAAGACCTCAACTTTTTACTAAAATAAAAAGAATGTCACAAAAATTAAAAAGAAAAAAAACCTCTCTCTCCCTTTCTCTCTCTCTCTCTCTCTCTCTCTCTCTCTCTCTCTCTTGCGTTATTCTGGGTACAAGGCAAAAATTGTAACATTAACTGTTTAGGAACAATCCGCTGAATAATCAAGCTTGCTCTTTCTTCTTCTTGTTAAATTATTGTTGGCCATCTTTTGTTGGAAAAACCGTAAAATCAGACTTTGAGATGAATTAAAAAGTGAGAGAAAAAAAAATAATGACCTGACATAGATGTCTCCTCCGCGCTCTCTGTGCCACGTATTCTCATCTACTAGCCAAGCGCGAAATTTTGACCAGCTAACCAGCCAAAGTGGTCGACCTTTGTTGAAAAAATCTGGCCGAAAAATCAGAGGCTCTGGCAATCGAAGATGAACAACTTTGGACTTTATCTGACCTAGGAGAGACAGAAGGAAAATATTCCATAGTTAGAGGATCTGACTGAATGACTGTCTGAACTGGTAGAAAAGAAGACTAATTGATTGATCGATTGATTGACTGATTGAGCGAGTGAGTGAATGATGAATGCATGAGTGAGTGAGTCATTCAGTCAGTCAGTGATTGAGTGATTAATGGACGGATGGAGAAAGGGATGAATAGAGAGATGAACGGATGGAGAGATGGGTGGACGGATGGATAGAATTATGACTAAGCATTCATTGATGCATGGGTAGGTGAGAAGAGTAGACGAACAGGTGGATGGAAACGCAGACGAGTTAATGAAGAAATTAAAAAGAATTCGATTTATTTAAACAAAACATTGCTACTTCATCTCCCACCTTCTTGGCCCTGTCCCTGACATCTCCATGCTCTGGTAGCGGCGGTGAAATAGTGTTCTGAGTTCACCAACATCACCGTCAGGTCGACAGCTACCACACTATCCTCCTCACAATAGTATTCCACTCTAATACGACTGCGTTGTTTTAGTAGTGTGCCAGGAGTTTCCATGAACCGGACGAATGTTGAGTAGACCTAAAGGGACGACAGGTTTTTAGACAAAGATAATTTTAAAAAAAAAATATTAGCAGTCATTGATGGGTGAATATCTTGATGGATGAATGGATGGATGGATGGATGGATGGATGGATGGATG
>JBCEWB010784990.1:4668-16487 GCA_039654565.1 Peronia peronii | reverse complement strand
TTCTATTCCCTAATCCCCCCCCCTCCCCCATTCCCCCGCCTTTACCAATATCTGTACTATAAATCTGCAACAAAACCCATAAAAGGCTGACGGGCTGGAAAACTGTTGAATGTATCCATCTGAAATTTGGCACACAGAACTCTTGCATACAGATTTGTGGTTCAACTTACATAAAGCTGGAAAAAGCTGACCATGTTTGACATTATTCTAAAACGACGAAGACAATTCAATAGTAAACTCGTGAGGGTGTTTGATCCGAATTGTACGTTCGATAAAATGACGCCTTCAAAACACCAAACACGTTTTCTTTGAGTAACATTCAGTGTAATCGTCCAAAATACCAACGTCGAAGTGCGCACGCTTGGCATACACTTTGATTTGCAGGGCAATATCGGTTTGATCTATATTTACAAACATCTACCACAAAAGCAGTGGGTTCTCTTCTAGTTTACACATGAAGAACTAATCGTGAGCGTTATAGAAATTTATTCCAGCCATCACCGATTCGCTTAACAAGTTGAGCCAAATGTTTCTTCAGTCTGATGCTATATCATCATCAACGCCTTTTTCACCCTGTATCAGGGTATAGGCGGCAAACAACAGACTTCCACTTTCTCCTATCCTGGGCACTTTCACTGCATCTTTCCACTGTAGCCCTCCTCTCTTCAGATCATCCTCCATGAGTCTTCTCCAGGTTGTTCCCAGCCTACCCCTATTTCTCTGTCCCTGTGGGTTCCATTGAAGTGCATGCCTTGTAGTGCTGCTGAATGGCCTCCTAAAGGTGTGTCCTATCCACCTCCATCTTCGTTGACCTATCTCTAGGTCTATTGGTTTCTGTCCTGTCCTTTCCCAGAGAACTACATTTTGAATGGTATCTGGCCATCTGATTCGCAGGATCATTCTCAAGCAGCCATTTATAAAACTTTGTACTTTGTTGGTCCAAGTCTGAGGAGCTCCAAGTTTCACTTCCATACAACAGGACTGACTTAACATTAGAGTTGAATAACCTAACTTTTGTTCTTGTAGAGATGGCACAATCCTTCCAGATGTTATTGAGGTTGGTAAATGCTGTCCTGGTACTACTTGTCATAATTTCGCCTGATGAATTAATTGTTTTGAGTGCGACTGTATCTTGCATAAATATATACTGTCTCATCAAATGTGAATGAAATGTACCTTTGCGGACAAATTAATAAAGGTTATCTTATCTCGTCTCATCTTGTCTCATAATATCATTTATCTCATCTTATCTTATTTATCTCTGTCTAATCTTATCTCATCGTACTTTATTTTATCTAGTCTTATCTTATTTATTTCGTGTCTCATCTTATCTTGTCGTATCTTGTGTTATCTCATCTTATCGCTTAACAGACCTTTTTCATCTCATCTCCTTATCTCATCTTCTTATCTTTTATCTCATCTTCTTATCGGTAATCTCATCTTATCTCCTAACATTTTATATTATCTCATCTCATCTTGTCGTTCATCACATCTTAGTTCATTCCATCAGTTCATCTTATCTTGTCTATCTTACCTCATCTTATCTCTAATTTTAACTTCTATTCCCCTTTCCTGTCTTCCCCTATTCCCCATTTCTCCCACTCCTTTACACCTCCTCTATCTTTCCATTCCCCAGTACTACACGCTGTCCGCGCCCAAGCCTAACATCACCAGCATCTATCACCGCCAAAGTGCCTGCACCAACTAAAGCTGCACCATCGTCCAAACGACCGTCATCAACAGTTATTGCACCATCTCCAAAAACGAACTGCAGACAGTCAAATGTCACTTAGATGTGATGGTCATTTCCGACGCAAACATCCTGGATGACCCGATCTAGATCTAGCACAGCAGAAATTTTGTAAAATTGATTCAAATTCTTACAGCCTGTTGGAAGACATGATGTTTTTCCATCAAGACAAAATGGCAAAGAAAAAAAAGAGTAATACCAGGAAGATCTCATAACAACTGCGACTCCTACGAGATGTATTTGAGACGCGACACAATGAAATCAGCCGCTCGTCAAACTGAGCCGACCGCAGAAATCGCGTGTTTTTCAACAGAAATGAATTTTTAACGTATTTTTTTTTCTTCACAAAACCCTTCTATATCAATCTAAAAATGCATTTCAGATTTCAATTTACTGAAATTCATCGAGTAAAAGCCCAAAAATTGTAATTTAGCGGCATGGGCTAACAAGGATTAATAAGGATTTACAAAAGTGATCGGCCATTTTCTCACTAAATTTAGCCTTAGCAACAGGTCACACCCATCGTCTTTAATTGCCAATAGCTCCACTTCTACTTAAGGTAGAACAATCATTTTTTCACACACAGAAAGGGAAATGAATAACCTTTACAGTGATGCCAATACCTCCATATGCTCAAAATTTGACGAGAGCCTGATTTCATCGTGGTGCATCTCATTTTTTTTTTGACAGGAATATAAAATACAATGACTACAGCATAGTCTGCTCGTCTTCATGTCTTCTATTTCTCTGTGCGGTACTCCCTTGCTTCTCGCGGGTGTTCGATTCCAGGACTGCTCGCGACAATCCCTGAACTAGGAATGCAATATTTATGTTGTTATTTACATATATTTTAAACCTTTATAACCCCCCTCCCCATCCCCCCACCCCATCCCCCATACTGTTGTACTGTTATCAACCCTCTCTAGTGTTACACACTAACTTACAGTGAGAAAATAATGAATCTTAATCATAATTATTATATTATGTAATAGGTAAATAATTTTGAATTCTATATGGGGTACTCACCATTTTATGTATAACGGCGCACCCCACTATACGGAATATACATACGCATGTACATGAATAAAAAAAACCCAAAAAACGTGATACATTGGAGCCGCGAACAGTGAACCCGCGGTAAACGAGGGAAAACTGTAAACTAAAGTAGTTAGGTGATCTTCCTTGTCTTAATCCTGTCCTATTTTACCTTCCTCCTCATCATCATTTCACAGAAATGTCTTAAAATTGAAGACGAATGTCTACCGGTAAGAGGTCAAAAACACCAAAAGAAGCAATTAACAACCCAGATAGTCGTCGACTTCCGACTGAGTTTGGTTATGACTGACTAGTCGTTAACCGTTAAGTCGGCCTATGTTAAATTAGTAAACTACCTTAAGTATGTTATGCTGTGTAATGATATTGCAATCACCATCAAATCATATTTTATGAACATTTTCTCAGTTCATTATTTATTTTCGTTCTTTAGATATTGTTGATCGGTATCTTTAAATTTTCATACCTTTAAAAGACACGGATATTGAGGAAGTCACACTGTAGCGGTACTCACTACTCACAAAGACTGCGTTGCGAGACCGCGGGATGCTGCCCGCTGGGGCGCGGAAACTGTCGTACAGTATACCTTTCTTCAGTCTGGCAAGCGAGAGTGATGCCTGCCGACCAGACGGTCGTAAAGTCGATCAGTCGTAAGTCGCATAGGTCGTTAAGTCGACGACCACCTGTACGAAGGACTCAATATAGCAGAAATTGAATACGTTGATATCACTAGCCAAATTTTCGAACCTCGTTGGTTCTTCTTCAGGGCAATCACCATCATCATCATCATCATCATCATCATTTTACAAAATATAACCCGACTGTCCAACCGGCAACTAATCAAACAATCCAAAAAAAAAGCAGATAACATATACAAAGAACTTAGCTCTAATACTGATGTTCATTCTCTGCCAAATTTTCGAGCCCGCTTGGCTCTTTGTCGGGGCAATCATCATCATCATCATCATCATCATCCCCAGCATCGTTGTTTATTTCGTTGTTCTCATCAGTCATCACATAATTTCCTAATTTTTTTTTGGGTCATTTTTCTGTAATTTTCTTCTTCATCGTCATCTTTGTCATCATTATCATCTCCTACTCGGTCATGGTCTTCTCCATAACTGTCTCTATCATCATCTTCTTCACCATGTTCTAAACCATCATCGTTCACGACCATCACCATCACCAACCCAACTACAACATCTTTAAATGCCATTCATTCATTTAACACGCATACACAATGTACATATACAGACATACACACTTACACACACACACACACACACACATACTCTTACACACACAGGCACACATACACACACAACCCACATACACTCTCTCTTTCACACAAACACACACATCACTGTGAAAGGTACAAACAATCACACACTCAGGCCCTTTACTGCGGAGGCACTCGTAGGGGGAGCCTGAGGGCTGCAGACACTGCGACCCTTCTCCATCCCTGTCTGTCAGTGGCTGCCGGCAGCAGTTGGCGTGTTTGGATTCCGGTCCATTCTTTGATGTTTTCATGCCAATTCTTTCTCTGCCTTCCTCTTCTTCTCCCGCCCTGTATGGTGCCCTGCATTATTGTTTTCGACAGGCTGCAATGTCGTGTGGTGTGCCCGAACCATAGTAATTTGCGTCTCTTCACAATTGACAGGAGAAGTTCCTGAGGTTCAGCAAAGCCTTCAGTTCTGCTCCATACATAGTCATTGGTTCTGTGTTCAGTCCAGGAGATCTGGAGGAGCTTCCTCAGACATTTGTTTTCGAAAGCCTGAATCTTATTTTCCAGTGCAGCCGTGAGTGTCCATGTCTCGCAACCCTACAGCACGATCGAGACTACCAGGGATTTGTACAGTTTAAACTTTGAAGAGAGACGGATACTGCTCTTCCATATCCTGTTTAGTTTGGTCATGCTGCGCCAATGCGGACTTTTATTTCTGCTGTACAGGTCCCATCTTTAGTTAGGGTTGCTCCCAGATGTTTGAATTTCTCGACATCCTCCAGAACGAGATAACCTCCACCAGGAGGTTGAAAGACGTATATAGAACGTAGAACTCCAGCAGTGATCCATTCATGGAAATATTGGCATGATCGTGTTCACCATGGTCTTGGACTTGTCTGTGCTGACTTCCATACTCCATGGGCTCCCGCTCTGTTTACAAGCATGTCTGTAAGTTCTTGTAGTTCTTCATTTGTGCCTCCTATCAGATCTATATCATCGGCAAAGCGGAGATTGCACGCTTGTCTGCCTCCTATGGAGATCGTTGACTCATGATTTACTAATGTTTAACTAAACAATAATGCAGCTAAAACTCGGAAAAATTGATTTGCCAATACTATCAATTGTTAACCCACCTAACCATCCAATCAGCGACAACGTCAGTCAGTTTATCAGTTATCAGTCAACTACTCAACCCAGTCCAACCCAGCTATGGGTTGGCCTACAACTCGCTTTTAGAGCAACTGTAGTAAGCAAGCAATAGAACACTACACATATCAGTAGTACCAATCATTCGCTTTATTGACTTAATTCAGATGGTTTATCCGAATTGACAGGTTTGCAGTTACGCGGTACTCAACTTTGTACACAGCTATACGGTACACACCTTTGTACACAGTTCACATCATTGTACATGCTCAATATACATCACTCACAGCCTACACACTACACAAGGTCCTGCCCTAGCTTGCTCAGTGATCTGTGTGTGTCATGACCTACATAGGAATATACAAGTGTGTATCAAACCTCATCTCTCATTCTAACACACGACTCGGAGACGGTGACACAGGAGGACTTGGATGTGTAAGACACACAACACAAAGGCGACTGTGCTCGTATGAAAGTACACATAATACAAACCATATTGCACACATAGCAGTATTAGTGTACAGGTGCATCTTCACATACAAATAGGAGAATACATGACTGAAAACAAACAATTATTTGGTCAATATACTAATCATAACGACAGTAATAGAAGTGGTTAGTTACAAAATACAGGATATTGCGTAAGAAAGGAAAAGAACAGATGCATGCATTAACGTCACGCTTAAATGAATCAGTGTTTATGGGGAACGGGTAAAAAGTGTTGATATCGATCCAGCCTGTCAGAAAGAAACTCAAAATGGAATCTCAAAGCTATGTCATGGACACTTCAAGATTGGAGGGATCGAAAGTGACGTACGAAAAATCTCCACCGATACTGGACGTCACGATATAGCTATTAAGACGACAACAGAAAGCTATGGTTAGCTGGGCCAATTCGATTCCAAACACTGAGATCGAATTCGCCCTTTACAAGAGATACCTTCTCAATATGGTTTTCCGGAAATTGGAAGTAAAGGTAAGTGGACCATGTATGTCCCAATCGCTAAGATTCAATGACCCAAAATGATACATTCCTTCACTGGTGGTTTTCCAGGAACGGGAGCTGGGACAAGGGTTTGCAGAAAAGGGACATAACTGTTTTTGTTGTCTCTTCTGACTGTCCAGAATTGATATCTGAAATGTCCAATGAACGTAGAGCTTGTGGGTATCACAAAACTTGGAACAAAGTCTCGTTCCGTTACAGAGAAAAAACCAAATGAATTCCAGAAATTATGGAATTTAGCAAACGATGGCAAATGACATTGATAGATCTTTTGTCCCTTGACAACATCATCACAATCAACACTTTTTCGATTGATGTTATGTTTCATTTTGTATATTGTAGTCTAGATAAATTATGTTCAGAATTAATCGACACTTTCCCTTGAGGGTTATTTATATATGAGAAAATGTTGTGTCGAATGTGATGACATGATCAAAAGAAAAAAAAAAATCTCGCCAGGAAGAAAATAAAATTCAATAATCCCACTGTAAAAAATATGCTGAGTGCGAGGATGTGATTAAAGGATAAAAGACCATGACCTTCTGTCAAAGTGTCAAATTAATGGGCTTACAATACTTTTCACTTGAGAGCAAATGTACAAAGTGAGTGTGAGTATTTTTTTTTTATTAGCAGTAGTGGAAGATCAGTGCATCGGGAAGGGAGACGAGGGTGTTCGAGTCACTCGATATTGTCATCGTGTCAGATTGCACCAGTCTGCACCAATATGAGTTGATCTCTTCTGGACACAAAAGTGTTAAAATCGGCCAACTTTGGTTCATATTGATGCGGTCTGACATGATGCGGACACGGGTGCGGCAAACACCCTGCCTTACGCACTGACCCTCCAACCCTATATCTGATACAACAAACGAAGAAGGAAAGTTATCTGATACATTGGAAGTATAGAGGAAGGTGCAAACAGGTGTAGTGGATCTATCTTAGCATAGGAATGCAACAGATGGGACAGAAAGTTAGCAATAAATGACTTGGGTATAGTGAGTGAGTAGAATCTGGGATGAAGTGCCACACGGCAGATTGGGAGTGTGAGGGAAACAAGGACGCTAGGGAACAAGAGAATTGACTGACCAATAGATAAATAAATAAGAACATAGGACACTATGACATCTGAATTTAAATAGAATTAATGAATCCATACGATACCATGACATCAGAATATATTAGGATGTCACCCCCCCCCCCCCTTAACAAAACAAACAAACATATACCCACAAAACTACGAGGACGTCAAAAGATTTTATAACATACATCAGACACTTGATATGAGAAAATATCTTCACACTTTCTGTAGTCAAACGATACCACGACATCAAAAAGACACTGACACCCATTCATGAGGTCAAGTGATACATTAACATCACAAAATACCTGGCCGTCAAAAGACATCTTAACGTCAAATGACATCCTGACATAAAAAGATAATGTGACATTATAAAGATATGACGGCATAGAGTACATCGTCAAAATAAACTATTACTAATTCTGGCATCAAAGGAGGTCATCAATTTCTAACGTACAGGAAAAATCAGTGAACAAATGGTGGACGATGAGCGCAAGAAAGTGAAAAAATAAACCTACCTGTATATTACATCTCTCTCTGTCATTCTCTCTCTCTCTCTCTCTCCATGGTTTAGTACAGGTGATCTACACTCATTTCACACGTGCATTTGGGGTTAGCTCATTCTGTACACATAGTGAATCATATAAAAATCAAGATCAAATAACGTATTGGGTCAATGGTTGGGGAATAAATCACATATATAATATTGCCAACAACAAATGTCAATGCCGTATCACACAATATAGACACACTGCGAGGCTACTTTTGTACCGATGCGTGCGTATTCCGCCCGTACGTAAAAAGAAATACACGCCGGAAGAGATGTGTTTAGACCTGTAAACGTGTTGTGTGTTAAACCGACACGCCTTTGAAATGTGACAAGCACAACAGACAACGTGTTGTTGCTTATGTTTTTCCTGGACGTGCAGCTGTGGAAGGTGTTGGCGCTAGTATGAACCATATCGGTCATACAAGAAACATTTTTCAGTCGGGTGCAGTTTTCTGTCGGTGCGCATAGAATTCGTACGTATCAATGTAAACGCACCCTTAGGACTGAGTCTCTGCCACCATCACATGAGTCAGTACTGAAACCCACAATAAAATACGGAGTCAATACGGAGTCCTCCGCAATCCTTGATCACATCAATATTGAATTCCCCCCCCCCCTCTTTCTCCCCTTCAAGAATTCCCCCGATCCCAGAGGCCAATGTTAAAATGCTTCGAAGTCACATAAACTCTGAACTATTTCTCTCCTTCATCTTTCTTTTCCACTTGGCAGGGTCTATTTGGATGACATGTCACTGCTTCCCTAAATAGTATTTCACTATCATTTTCACAACTTGAGTGACACGTCGCCTTAATAGTATTAAAATTTCCTATAGTTTTCAATAATTGGCATGTCATCTAAAAAGTATTTCCCTATCATGTCATCTCTTCATTGACTTGTCATCAAAACAGTGTAATTACAGCCCATAACTTTACCAATAAACACGTAATCATTGTTTACTATTTAGACGACGAGTTGCTCAAATAGACAGTTGTTCCTTTCCCTTCATTGTTGCCATCGCTAGCATCACCAGCCACCTTTGACCTAGTCAAACATGTCTGTACTAAACTATCCTTCCCACCAAACTTCACCCGTACCTTCCTCCCCCCTCTCCCTAGAACATTGACAGCACTAGAGAACTTACAGATTCCCATCCAGCAATCATAATAGGATAGAGTCAAGCACTGAATCATGACTGAAATCCCCCCAAGGCACTAGACATTATTACGATAAATATCATCACAACATCACAAGTGTACACAAATGTCTTCACGTAATTTAACACATAATTTGCATAAAAACCAATTTCTGGGTCACACCTGGCCAAACACAGGTCCTCATACACCCACACATCCACAGCCACATGCATACTAAAACGTCTAACAATGATGTTTAAAAAAAAAAAAAAAAGAAAAAGAAAAAAGAAAGAAAAAAAAAAAAAAAAGAAAATTTTCCAACAGATCTGGCTCAGTTTGGTTCATCTCGGCTCGGTCATGCTCATCTTGATTCTAATCGACTGGGTTCAACTGGGCTCGGCTCATGCAGTGAACATTGAAAATAACTCCCAAAGTTTGTATCTAATCGGTATCGCTATTAATCATATTGTAACATTAATTCCCAGTGGGATCGTCAAACTAACCTCTGTCGAGATGGACTCCATCTGTGATCACAGGAGACCTCGCTTTAAAAGTCCAATAAACCTACTACTATTACTGCTGCCTCTTTCAACAGAGAAACTGAGCGCGGAAAACGTACAAGCTTTTCATTCATATTTACTTTTGTTTTTTTTCAAAACCATTTGCTAGCTCTTATCTGGGGCCATCCCGTTCGCTAGCACTGTGCCCTCCCCAAGAGTTCAAATTTTGCACTAATGAGAACACCATTTCACGAGCTGATACGCTTGGCTTGGCCCAGCCGATCCTGACTTTTCTAGGTCGAGCCGAATCCCGTGCGAGCGTATCTTCAATAACCTCCGAGGAAAATAATAGTTTATTGAGTCAGCCAAACTTCTGTAATCACCAATAAACACAAGCTGTGAATTCTGGTTGACTGAGTTGAAAAACATGTACCAGCAAACATCAAATTTTACAAACTTTTAATTGGCTTATCATACTTTGTACTAGATTTCTTTAGAAACACGACACCAGAGTCTCACTGCTGCCAGAGAAAAGCGACCCAGAGCTGCATCAGCAGTGATCACAACCACGGGCTTCCAGTGCCCCCACTGTTTAAGACTCTGCGCTTCCAGGCTAAGACTGCAGAGCCACCTCCGCGTGCATCGATGAGTTGCAGAATGCAAAACGTCATCATCGGATCCGATGGACAACCAACACTAAATTTCTTCCCAAATAGTCGTAATATGGTGGCCAGCTCACAATTATCATGATCGTAAGATTATTCTATAAACAATGGCTAGGGGAACTTTCATCCGTGTAGTCTTGAAATCCTAGCCGGGCATAAGTCAATGATCGAGGCCTATAGGTGTGAAGAAAAACATGAAAAGCATGACAATACTGCATGTTAGGCGACTTCTCCTCAATCGTTTTTGATCCTTGGATTGCACCTATATATTGTTATCTATACCGGTGATGTACTGTAGCGATTTAAATCTGGAGCTAGATCTGTAGTAGACTGATTCTGTGGTAGATATGAAGACGTAGTAAGTCCCAGTAGATACGAAGACTAGCCGAACTTAAGTACGGCTAGATACTTCACATTTTATTAGGATAGATGCAAATTATCGTTTCAAAAATCACGACACTCCACCAGTTTAGCGTTAACATTCATATCACAACTGAGCTATTGTTTGACGTCAAAAGACAACACAAATCTGAAATTATATCCTCAAAATTCTTAATTTTGCAATTGTGGTGTTCAAAAGGTTAAATCCATAGATTTGGTCAGATACTATGCAACTATTCAATCACACTAGCAGAGCCAATTCAGAGATCGATATGATAACTGTTTTGAAGCAATATAGTCCTACTCATTGTTATTTACACGACAAGCAAACAACCTAAATACTAGATGGGACAGTGCCAATTACATTACATAGCATGCAAAGGTTAGAATCACTTTTTCTTTCACACTATTTTGTTTCTCTCTTTCTCTTTCTCTCTCTCATTGTTTGTTCTCCCTCACACGCTCCTCCTTTTCCTGTGAGTCCCACTCCTCCCATCTCCGCCCCTCATCCCCCCCCCCCCACAACCCGCTCGCTCTCCTAGGTTCTCCCGTCTTCATATCGTCCGACCATTTCTCCTATGCAAAAACTCAATTATTCCCCCCTCCGCTTCCTTCTATAAGCATCATGACATGGAATATTACAATATAGTGTCTTGAAGAACATACAGAGGGGCGTTTGAAATAAAGAGGAGGAGGGAGAAGAATCATCACTTTCTCGAATGTTCCATCACCTAAACCATAACCCCTTTTCTTTTCATGTCGCGAGTGTCAAAACTCCATTAGCCAGCAGTTTTCAGACCTTTCAATTTCCGAGCCGCCTGATGAGGTCTCTTGTTCCTGGTGAAACGAAGAGTGTCAAACGTTGGAATTGGCCAAGGATGATTTACTAGGTCACATATGAGGGCACTCGTATACATGGGCTCCATTAAAGAGCCTGCCATCTAAACAACAGTACTGTAAAATTCTTCTGCTATCCCCGATCTTTCTACATATATATTCATGTCGTTACCACTTCTAAGCTGAAACAGAAATCAGTTTTCACACCTTTCCACAGCTGATGTGGAGCAGACATTAATAGTGGTTGACTGTTTTGTTTACGTAGTCTCTCTAGTAAAGTCACAGCATTTTCACTACACTGTTGAAAAATACCCAAAAAGAAAAAAAAATATCACCATTGTTACAGCAAAGACGAATGTTTACATGTCTCGCGGCCAGTCGAAATGAGACTTAAGTCGCTGGGCTAGAACCGAGAAATCGGGCTTTGAATGTGATGGGGGGGGGGGGGGGGTCTCAGACACCGCTTTTTTTTTTTTTTTTCTTTCAAAAACTCAAACT
>JBCEWB010784770.1:6032-16487 GCA_039654565.1 Peronia peronii | reverse complement strand
TCAGAGTATGGACACGAAGTGGTGTGTGTGATGTCATAAACTGAGCCGATCAGAGAAATCGCATGTTTTTTCAACAGGGAATGAATTTTTAACGTATTTTTTTTCTTCACCAAACTCTTCTATATCAATCTAAAAATGCATTTCGAAGTTCAGTTTACTGAAACAGATCGAGTAAAAGCCCAAAATTGTAATTTAGAGGCATGGCCTAACAAGGATTAATAAGGATTTACAAAAGTGATCGGCCATTTTCTCAATAAATTCAGCTGCAGCAACAGGTCACCCCCGTCGTCTATCATTTTTTCAAACGCAGAAAGGGAAATGAATAATTTTTACAGTGATACCAATAACTCCATATGCTCAAAATTTGATGAGAGCCTGATTTCGCATGTCATTTAGTGAATGACCAGCAAAAAGTGTAATTAAACTCTTCATATACTCATGATAATAGCATATAAGAATGTTATTCACAAAGAACAAGCAAATCAGCATAAATAGCTATTTGTTTTCTAGATGAAGACTTAGACAATTTATGAAAAGAAATCCAGAGTCAGTAGCTTCATTCCATCAAGGAAGGAAAATTTAGTTACTGGAACTTAGCTGTGTGAGTGAGAGAGAGGGACAGAGAGAGAAAGACAGAAAGCGAGAGAGCCAGAGAAAAAGAGAGAAAGAGATAAAAGAGTAAGAAAGGATAGACAGAGAGAGAGAGAGACAGATAAAGAGAGCTGAGGAGGAAGGGGGGAAGGGGTTAGTGATTACAGGAGGAGACAGCATGACAAAACATCCTCACTTTCCAACTCTGGCACTTTGGCGACAGTCAAGGCATCAGCTTTGAGCTGCTCATTGTCTTTCTTCAGACCTTCATTCTCCTGAGGAACAAAACCACATGTTGTTACACACATATCTTGAGATACCTCACACTATCACAAATATGGCATCTTCTTAGGACTTTTAAGTTTTTTATTTTCACTTTCATCTTTCTATCTCCTATCCGTAAACTGATTAAAAAGAAAAATTTAAAATGACTGTTTTAACTTGCAAACACGATTGATGACCAGCTCACATGAATAATCAACATGTGATCATGCACTAAAAATGGTCACTAGAATTAACTTTAACCATGGATATCTTGATACAGACAAGTTGTAGTTGTATCACTGTCTCACCAACGTCAAGCACACACATTTCCCTTTCCATACATGTCCATAACTCGACACATGAAACATTTCACATATGACTCATTTCATTTCACCCAGCAATATATCATCGACTATATGACAGAGGCAAATACGTAACAACCTCTGTATGACGAAAAGGCGAACTCTTAATTTCTCTGCATGATGAAGGTTCAAACCTTTCAATAGATTACCTGGCTGATTCCACCCTTTGTCATGCACAGAAGTTAAGGGTTTGCCTCTTCGTCGCACAGCTGACAATATATCATTTGGCAAGGTGAAATGACTCCGATGTTGCACTTCTCATGTAGAGAGTTGGAATCAAGGGAAAAGAAATGAGTGGGCTTTACTTGGGAAAAATAAATTTTCTAGCCACAACTCACTCACATTCAAATTAACTCTTGTGGCCCCATGAAAAAAAAATCCAATTTTCTGGACATAGGCTCCCTTGACAGACTATTTCACCTGCTTGAGTGATATATTACGGATGTCAAACTGTTTTCACCAACAAGTTGGAAAAAAAATCAACAACTCTTACATAACCACTCAACTGCATGCTGTCAGGTGTGGGGAGTTAAGCGCTACAACTTCAATCTCAATCTTCAAACAGCGGCCATGACTCTCAACAGGTGCATATGCAAAATTCTATCATACTTCCGTTTTACAGTTGTCGTGCGAGATTTGTATGACATTAAAAATTACTATAAAACTGCGCTCAGCCTGTGAATTCAGCAAAAGTCGGCAGGTGATTGGCCAAAGCAGAGAGGTTGGCGACGATCAGAAATTCAGATTTCCAACTGAAGTCACCAGTTTGATATCCCTGATATACGATACTTGTGCTGTGATACAGACTGGTCTTCCCTCACCTTGAGAGATTTGTTGGCAGAAAGCCTTAGCTCGGAGAGGATTTTCTCCAGTTTGCTGATCTCCTCCTGCAGGCCTGTGATAGTCTTGTGGTCCTCAGCCCTCACTCGCCCCAGCTCCTCCTTCAGCAGGTGGATCTCACGCTTTAGCCGCTCAATCAGGAAATCTCTGCAAAACATTCAAGTTACCATGTGCGCCATGATAGGGACATTTTAGTACATCTCAGCTATATAAAACAAATGGAAATGATATCTTTGCCTTAACTGGGAGACACTTAACACAGAATGGAGCTGCCAGTTTTATTGATGTTGTTTTGCTTTACAAAAACAAAGCCAAACAAAACAAAAAACATTTACTGAATCAACAGAACTCTTGCTAAAATGCATAAAAGAACAGACATATCCACACAGCCTTAAAATGAATGCCAAATATGGAACTTCACTGAAAAAAGTTTCAATTTAACTACAATGTGAAGCTTCCAGAGGAGGAAATATGGAATATCAAGCCAAAATAACAGCTTGCCAGAATACTGGCTACATGTGCATAAACTTATCAATGAAATTGGGTGCCATTCTGGTATGATGTCCCTGTTAATAAAGCCTTGCGGAGTGCGAGATGAGACACTAACAGAACTTAATAAATCCAAGAAACAAGTCTAAAGATGTTTTAATATCATATTAATGGTTTTCTTTTCCTCCTTATCACATAAGCAGACATTTCCTTACCTCTCGTCAGGTTCTGGAGGTCCACTGTTTTCTTGTACAGGCTCCTAGACAGGTGAAGAAAACAAAATGTAAGATTCCAAGGTGTCTTAAACATCAGTAGATTATGGTCATCATTTGTGGTATTCTATCAGATGTGTGTCAGGGTTCCTGACTTTTCACACCTGTCTTACTTTTAGTCAGCTCCTGGATATATTTGAAAATGACTTGATCATTGTTTTTTCACTCTAGGAACTGCATCTAACTGACCCAGCAATCTGTCGCCTTAGGTAAATTTTAGAGTGCATTTCATCTCACGCTTTGACTGTGTGTTGTGTTGGGGTTTAACGAGACATCAACACAATCACAGCCATATTGTGCCAAACACGGTAAGACACGTCAAGGAGAAGAGAGGAAAGAGAGCGGGACTGAAGACAGGAGCAAGGAGAGAGAGAAGAGATGTCACCCCTGGAACGTCGAGGATGGCATTCCATGGGAGACATCCCACCGATAGCGGGCTTTCATCACCTGCAGGTGGGAGCAAAGAACCTACTTATATACCCCAGGCCCCTGCGGGCAGTCACACTTTGATTAACATCTCTGACCATATCAGATAACCAAAGGTGAGCAAAACAGCTTAGATCATGATGACCCTCATCAAACTAAACCATCTCTGTTTCAACAGACACCCTTATTATGTGGGTACAATCTAGCTGTAAAAATAGCCCCATTCTGTAAAATAAAACAACCCATTAATAAATTCAGTGTTGTGGAAGAACCAGTGATATTATAATGCCAATTTGATTATGCTCACAAGCAACAAAAGCCACCTAGTCTCATACAAAGCCAACCTACCTCTGGCAAGGACATGTCGATGAGGTTGTCCACAGAATCGTTGTCCCCCTCGGGTTCTGGTTCCTCCTCTCGTACCACAGCCGCAGGTTTGATGTGTTTGTTGAAGTCAGAGGCAATCAGGAAGTTGGGGGGATCCTGAATCAAGTTGGGAGAACATAGAAACTCATTTGCAATTTGTCAGAGAGTTTGTGTCAGTGATGACAATCACAACTATGGACTCATTCCAAATCCTAACTTCTAAAGAAACTTGACCTTGGCATTACTGCTCTCCAGGAATGGCATAAATCACGTGATGAAGCAAAATACAACCCATGTCTCATGACATTTGTAAGCATTAAAGCTATACAATAATATCATGACAAAAACAACTGCACCAATGTATTAATGTAATAGAATCCTGATGGTGCATCTCATCAAATGACTTGTGCCCAACTGTTCTCTGAATATCCCAAAAGTGCTGACAATTCACTTATGTCAATAACCTACAGCAGTGACACTGTGACAATGGAAATCCATGGGGCAAAGAATTTGGGTTCTTTCAAATACTACTTCTTCTTCTTCTTCTTCTATTCTGCCGCGTATACCACTAATGGCGTCGCAGGAAGGATGAGACGTCTGTCTGCTGCACGTCGGAAATGCCTGGACCGGGAGAATGTTGTAAAATGATAGAGTCTCCTTGACTCCGTCAAAGACTCCATCTTTCAAATACAATACATAGATAGCGATCATTTCTCTGTTTGCCTAGTTGGTCACTGACCTACAAAGTGCACAACAGCTTGACATGAGTAAACTGTTTACAGCACACAATGTTCCACAATGTATACCACAGAGTGGAAGTTCTCCATGAAAAACAAATAAAGCCTTCATCTCCACTATGTGGGCAATGAACACTTCAGAACAAGTCTAGTGGTATGAACTTGTCTATATTGTCACTGTGCATTTCTGTCTATCTAAGTTTCATTTGTCAAATTCTATGCATGGGGGAAAAAGCCTCTTTCCCAGTCGTCATATGTTCACTGTTCAGGTTTCACCAACACAGACATAAGCGGGGGGGATCAGTTTTTTAACTGTCCTTAAAGTTAAGATATCAGATAAGGTGCAAGGAAAACCCACAACAATGATATGCTGGACCTCAAGATGACTGTGAATATGTAAGACAACACAAGAAGAGATGGGCAAGTAATAGGACTAATTCATCGAGAAGAAGCTCATTGCAAATGTGATTTGCCATTGCCTCTGAGGCCAATCTTTAATATATAACGTGATGACTACAGAGAGAAATGGGTTCAACAACCTAATGAATGGGGCAGTCAAGTTAACACTATCAGTAAACTGTTCCAAAGACTTACATCTGGCAAGGCTGGGACCTGGACTAGATGTTTGAAGTATTGCAAGTTGCTGCACTTGAAGTAAAACTCCTTCAATCTGAAACAAGTAAGGGATAATCAACATCTTTCTGTAACAGGATCAATCACACACACAGGAGAATGAATATACTAACCAGTGTCAGTAAAACAATGATGATATTCCAAATGTTATGGTTATGATCTGCCTCTACTTCTTCTTTGGTAAGGATATTACAACTTAACAAGTGAGTATCCAAATGTAAATGTGAACGATGAACTTGATCACATCATCCAAGGCAAAGAGTAGCTGACTTTCAACAAATGAATTTTCGCCTGGTTGACTTTTCACTGACCACTGGAAAGCTTTCACTATCAGTTCCTTTTATCTCATTAACATTTGTTCAATACTACAGAAAGCAACTGATTATGTAACCTTCTCCAACTGCCTTGATCCAAAAAATCTGGAGTTATTTCACCACCGCTGGACCCTGTAGTGAGGTTTTTGCATTTTCCTATGGCTTTATTATTTTCTTAGAGGAGAACAAGAGAGAATGAGATTGAAAGAGAGAGAATAGTAACAGGGAAGAAAGAGAGAGAGGATAATTCAGATGTGAAAAACCATCAAACTGACATTACTATGGCTATTAGATTTCATTGTCTTTTTCTGTATATCTTATGCTTTCTTTAAAAAGTAAAAGAGAGAGAAAGAAAGACAGTGAGAGAAACACATCAAGTGAAATCTGAGAAATCATCAAACTGATTAGAGAGTGGATAGAACAAAGATGTAGTAGAGAACTCAATAACTCTCTCCTGCCAGTAAATCAATGGTTTGAGTGTAAGATTCCACCTCAGACAAATGGAAAATATGATGTATGGTGGTGTCTTGCACTGAGCACAAGAACCAACTGTATAAACTGAGACTTACTTTTTGTAGCACAGTAGAAATCTGTCCCTGTGCCCGGAGAGGGTGTCTGGGGGTAAACCTGTGTGAAAGCACAGAAACAAAAATATAATAATCCATTATGAGTTACTCCTGACAGCACTGCCCCTCCTTACAGATATGACAGGCAATCAGCGTTGGTATGATGTTCAAATGAAAATAATGTTATATAAAGATACAGTTTCATGGATGTACATCAATACCACACAAACTACGGCAATACCTCCTCACTGTGGTCCCTACGGCAACCCAGCACATATCGATTACTGTAAAATGAACTAGTGTCTATATCGATACTGTGATTACTGCCTCAGCGGTGTGCATAGCCGAGGGTCCCAGCAGGTTAGGGCCAGGGGTTGGTCTAGTTCATTTTACTGTAACCGATATGTGCTGGGTCGCCGTAGGGACCGCAGTGAGACGGTAGTGCCCAAACTGCAGATGAATGAGGATCACCAAAATACTCAAAGAGCAAGAAAAGTCATTATTTTCCAATATTAAACCTATTTGATGTCCATTTCATCTACTAGCTGTAAAATAACAACCAATCAGTTTGACAGCACAGTACTACACTAGCATTCATTACAAAGAACTTGTCAGGAGACAGTATCTGCATTTTGGTATATCTATATCTTTAAAAAATTGCAATACCATATCTACATTTTACATTTTTTTTTTTTTTGTTGTCCTGATGAAGTACTGAAGGGACTTTAAAATTTGGCGCTGCACCAATTTTATCAACTATCATTGTTTTAATTCTTCCTGTTTGGTGCTTATCTATTTTGGCGCACTGAGTTAGTTAACAGTCGACCATTCTGACAGTCTTATATTTCATGACATTTCCATAAAATAATGATTATGATATGCAATAATCCTGTAACTGTCTGTAATGACAGTTAAGGTAGACTTACGCCAACAAATTATGATAATTATAACAATGATCTTGCAAGCATCAGCACAAGATACTTGACACTACACTGATCTATTTGGATAATTTTTTCTTAGAAATTGTCCACTATATAGGTCTACAGAGTACATAATTTTAATCATGGATGGTCTTTACATGAGTCAGTGCTTATCCCAGGCAAAATTATCTTGAGCAAACAACAAATGTTCAACAAATATATAACTGTGGAAATGAAGAGGTCAGTGTAAAACAAATAGGAAGAAATTTTTGTTAACCCTTGCATATCACAAGATGAAACATAAACAGGGCTTAAAACTCACAAAATAAGTTCCAACAGTGTTAACCAAAAAATCAACAGATGAAACCAACTAAACCTGACAGGTCTTTGAGAGATCATGTTAAAAGATAAAAAGAAGAAAATTATAAATTAACCACCCTGTGACACAAGATCAATTTGCTTTTTATCCTGCACTGTTTCTTATATGGTCTGTTTCCAATCGTTCATATCACAAAGAGCATTTACAGAGCAGCACTTGTCACTATAATCAGTCTTCACTTCTTGGCACTTTCACTGCCTAAGAAGAATGTCACACAATGCTTTACCATATGGGTCATTTAGGGTTAAGGTACTAATCAAGACTATGAATTTAAATTATAACTGAAAGATAAAGTTTGGATCTCAAACAGAACTCTAATTCTACCCTCAAAATTCTAACACAAATCCCAACTACTGATCTTAATCTTCAAGGATGTCAACCCAAGAAATACTACAGGCTGTATGCTATATGACCAGCAGTCCAGCTTTCCTAGTCTTGATCAAACTCTACCACATCAAGCCAAGCCTTGTCCCTACCAACAATCCAATGATCACTGGTTATGGCAGTACTGATCTGAGTAGATATCTCACACAGTTTTGTTTTGTTTTGTTTGTTTTCCCTGAATTTTGTTCAACACTATGTACCTCAGTTGTAATCACTCTCAATAATAATATTGATGCACAGCAATTTGACACAGACTTGTCTTTGCTAAAGCCCTGGGAGAAAGGACAGCAGGCACTGCTGGGGTGCTGGAGAGAACTAATACAATGGAGAACTTGTTGGAAACACTAGCAGCTGACCACATAAAAGTGCAAACCAGAATGTCAAACATTACTCAAGTCTGACTTAAATTTGCTGAATTCAGCTTTCACATGTCGTCACGGTTTCTTAACTGTTCTCACTATGCTGCCTTAAACCATTCCATATTCTGACATATGCACATGTATATCCCAGGCCAGATAACTATGGTATTTTCTACATGGCTCAGCTATCAAGATACAGAAACTACATAAACATGACATTATTCTGCTTGACTACTCCATGCACTATTCTGGCTCTTTGTGGGAGGGATAGTTTGATATACTCAAGCAATCTAACATCTCAACACTGCCAGTATCCTGTACTGCTACCACAGCTCTTTTCCTCTCTTCAGACAGTTGTAATAGTCTCTATGTCCGCACTGACATCCCAGTGGTTAGAACTTGACACAACTGTCTTCTCCCAGTCCTATAGTGGCTTTTATGACAGCATGACTTCCACAATAACACAAGACCAAAGGTCCCTGGTGTGACCACAATCTCACTGTAATCTTTACTCTAAGGTTGCACACTGTTCTGATTACATAGACTATAGCATCATACTTTCTGTACACATTTACTTGATGATTCCACCCATCCAACTGTTCATTTAGCCATTATTTTTTAATCATACGACTATACCATCAATAGCATTTCCTTGGTCTGGCGTAAGACGTGCCATGTGCCAATAGAGATATGGGGGAGTCTTCAGCCAAACCAGCAATTTACAGAAATGTTTGTTCATCTAACATTTCTTTGCTAAAAACTTTTTCATATAAATTATAGGCAGCTACACTAAGAAAACAAACAAACAAACAAACAAAAACTCACTGAATTCTGTCTGCAATTCTCAAATATTTCTGCTTTTCCTATTTCCTTTCTGTCTCTCATCTCCTTCTCCCCTCTCCCTCCACCCCCCCCCCCCCTTCTTTTTCTCATACAGACATATTCACCTTTATAAGGTACAGTTGAACCCTCCCAAACCATTCTGCTCCAATGTGAGAGTTACTGAGCTTATATTTCAGGCTAATTCTGCTAAAGGTATTGCTAAACATTGTAATACAGTGGAACACACTTAAAACAAAAATGGCTAAATCGAAAACCAAAAGAAAAATTAATCCCCATTTTTTTTCTCTTTTACTCTTTGTTAATGAACTAGCGATAAACCAAAGTCAACGTTGTGGGAACACGGCTGAACCGAAAACAATGACCTTGATTTTAGTGGAAGCCAGTGACCTATTCTTAATCAAGCACGTTTAGTACCAACACACCATTCTCACATTGTCAGGCCTGAGGCCACCAGCAGGTGTTGAAGACAGAGATGGGTAGGGGACGGGGGAATTGTGTCAATGAAGCAAGTGCGCATTTTGTCTGTGGAACCTAAATCATTATGTTATCAGTGAACGTTGACCTTACAGAGTTTGTTCCCCTCTTCTGACAACTTCCACCATACCAGTTTGCATAAACCAAAATATGTTTAAACCGAAATAATATGTCCGGTCCCTAAAATTTCGGTTTAAGCATGTTCCATTGTATTTTGAGTCAGTTGGAAGAATTGATTAACTGACAACAAAGTGTTTCAACATTCCAAGAAAAGATCATCAATCTTATTCAGTTTTTTTGTTTTCCTCCAAAGTAAGACATAAAAAGTAGTACAGTGTTGAACAAAACAACCCTTCCTGGGGATGCGTACGCAGTGAATGGGCACCACCGCTGGGAACTCGAGGGTCACTGCGGTAAGAATCAGAAAGAACCTGTCAGTCACACTCAAACAGTGTTAATTAAAAAATACACTTAGTCTATACCAAATGTTCAGCAACCAAGTAAAATAAATTGGATATCAAGTGGGGGTCTATTGAGAATTGGATTTTCCTGACCAGAGGTCACAAAATTAACCCTGGCATTGACTGAAGAGTTGCAGATAAGCCATTCTTCCATTAAAGTAACATATGCTCATTTTCCCTCTTCAATGACATCAACAATACTTTCTTTCTTTCTTTTCTGCCGCTTATACCACTATGGGCATCACGGGAACAATGAGACGTCTGTCTGCTGGACATCGGAAATGCCTGGACTGCACAAATATTGTACAAAGATAGAGTCTCTTTGGCTCCACCAATCCAGGTTTACCGGTGGCATCCTCTGGCTTTGTGGCCACTGAACTTTGTGTTATATGCATGTTGCACTGGGTGGTGTGTTGGGAGACGTGAGCGGTGCCCAAACAAATCAATAATATTCTGTCCAAGGCAGGGGTTCCTTACTGGGTGGGCCATGACTCCCAAGGGGGTGGCAAAGCCTTGGCAAGGGGGTCATGTAGCCTTGCTAGAAGTGACTTGGGATCAAATGAATTTCAACTCATCAGTTACACTGTTCATTCTCTCATGTAGTTTTGTGTTTTTGTTTCAGTGTTTCTTTCCCCCTCCATCACAGAAAATATAATGTAAATGAAGATACTGACAGTAGGGGAACAAGCAGGTTTCAAGCTTTTGGGTAGTGGGGGGGGGGGGGGGGGGGTTGCAGTTCCCCACATTTGGAACTCATTCCAAAATCTTTCCACTT